>CM070765.1:8925027-9017527 GCA_036346245.1 Bonia amplexicaulis
GGCCATGCAAGGAGCTAACATCGGGGTAGACCCGTCGGTGCGGATCGGTGCGGCCAGCGACCGTGGTGATGGACCGACGGGGGCAGCAGGACCAATTCGGGAAGCCGCATGAGGGGTACCTGCAAAACAACGAGTGCTAACAGCAAAAGGCACATGATCGAACTCCGATAGAAAATCAAAGGCAGATGATGGAGGTGTGGGTGCCTTGTTAGCGAAGGGAAAGGACGATTCATCGAAAACCACATGTCGAGAAATAACGACACGGTTAGTGGACAGATCGAGGCAACGATAACCCTTGTGGTCAGAAGAGTACCCAAGGAACACGCAGAGAGTAGATCGCGGTGCGAGTTTATGGGATGAGGTGGCGGATAGGTTGGGATAACAAGTGCACCCAAAGACGCGAAGGTGGGAGTAAGATGGTTGGACACCAAACAAGGCAGAATAAGGTGTGGAAAAATCAAGCGTCTTAGTGGGGCGACGATTAAGGAGATAAGTGGCGGTGTGTAAGGCTTCAACCCAATAACTAGGGGGCAAGCTGGCTTGGAACAGGAGGGAGCGAACTATGTTATTGGTGGTGCGAATGATGCGTTCAGCGCGGCCATTTTGAGAAGAGGTGTATGGGCATGACATACGCAAAGTTACTCCGCGAGTAAGAAAAAACAGGCGTGCTGAAGTGTTATCAAATTCTCGACCATTATCACACTGAATGCTTTTTATGGTGCGACCAAACTGGGTGGTAACATAGGAGAAGAAATTGGCTAGCGTCGAGAAGGTGTCAGACTTGAGACGAAAAGGAAACGTCCAAAGATAGTGGGAGCAATCATCAAGAATGACAAGGTAATACTTATAACCAGACACACTAGCCACAGGGGATGTCCACAAATCACAGTGAATTAAATCAAAAGTTTGTGTTGCACGAGAACTAGAGGACTCAAAGGGAAGACGTATATGACGTCCAAGCTGACATGCATGACAGAGAGAGTTGGCTGCATGTTTATTACAAGTAATTGCTGAGGAAGCAGCTAACTTAGATAAAGATTCATGACCCAAATGACCTAGACGCCGATGCCATAGGGTGGAAGAGGAACCACTGGCGAGGAGAGCGTGAGGCTGAGGCTGGGACGCATGGAGCGGGTAAAGTTGGCCGGAGCTATTGCACCTGGCGATCACGTTCTTGGTCTGAAGATCCTTCACAGAGAGACCATAAGGATCAAACTCAACGGAACAATTATTATCAATAGTGAATTGACGAACAGAAATTAAATTTTTGATAATATGAGGAGCAACCAGTCGCGGCGTCGATTCCGGCCACGGGAGCTCTGGCTGCTCGGGGCAGTGCCGCTGGAGTTGCCTTGGCCGACTGAAGGAAAGCCCCCCGTGCGGCTCGTGCCTGGAGCAAGTCCTCCCATGCGACCAGTGCCCTTTGCCAGGCCCCTGGCGCGGGCGAGGACGTGATGGCGGCGAGGCGGTCGTCGGGAACTCGGCTTGGAGGCCATGGTGAGCTCTTGAGCATGAGGTCGGGCGGATATCGACGAGCGATGGGAGCGGCTTCGGCGTCGGAGGAGGCGGACATGTGGGCGAACTTGTCGTTGAGTCCGCGAAGGACGGAGAGGACGAGTGTGCGATCTGCCACCAGCTCGCCAAGATCTCCGAGAGCGTCGGCCATCGCCTTGAGTTTGCGACAATAATCTGAAATAGAAAGATCACCTTGCACGAAGTTGCGGAATTGGGCGTCGAGGTAGAGAGCGCGCGTCTCCTTATTGCCGAGGAATTGTTGCTCGAGGCTGTCCAGATTGTGCGGCGGTGCGGTCGGGCGTCATGACCATCTCGAGAAGGTCCGAGATATGGTCCCGAAAAGCCACGACCGCACCGTGCAATCCATGCGCTTCGGTAGCATCGTCAACGTCGGGGTCGTCTTCGGACGAACGTGATCGTCCAACTCGTACTTGCCGAGCGTATTGAGGACGAGGTCACGCCACATCTTGTATTGTGTAGAGGCTTGGTCGAGGACGATCGGGACGAATGCCTTGATGTTGGTGACGGCAATCGCTTGCGCATGAAGAGTCGCGGGGGGAGCGGCGTAAGCCGGCGTGATCCTCATCATGACGCGAGGTCTACGGCAGCGGAGGCGTGCGGCTTGCTACACGGGGCGTTCACCTCGTCGGCCGCAGACGTGCGGCATCGCGGTGGGTCTCCTCATCGGCAGCAGCGAGCGACATCGCGGCGGGCATCGTGGGGCGGCGATCTAGAGATGGTGGGCGGAAGTTCCGAGAACGGAACAAAGTGCGATACCATGATAGCGCTTGTGTCGCGATGTATTGAGCGGTGTACATGCATTACATATATAGCGGTTCATAGACCAAATCAACCAACCAATACCGGTGGGATTGGAGTAGATTGCGGCAAGGATAGCGCTGGAAAATAGGAAACCAATCTCAACCAATTGGGAGATGTAAACTAACTAAATATAGTCTAACAATAGGGAATCACGTACGTGCTAAGGGTCGATGGCTACTCTAAAACCAAGGCGGTAAAGATCGGCCTGTGCTTTGTAGTTGTACTCCTGCACCTTCCTCGTCGGAGGCCACACATGGCGTATCAGATATTACCCCGACGGCAACCGCGCGGAGTACGACGGCTTCATATCCATATTCCTCGAGCATGTCGGCCAAAACTAGGGCGTGGACGCTAACATGCAGTTCGATCTGCTCGACCTTGCCGGCCAAGCAGCGCCGTCGTACAGCAGCAGGTTCACGCACACCTTGTCATGTGACAGCTGAGGATTCCCGTAGTTCATCACGTGACGACTGCTCCGTCATCCGGTGCATCATATGCATCTTGGCGACCGCCTTTGTCGTGGGGAAATCCGGGGAAGAGCCATCTATCAAGGCACCATTCCCAAAGCTAGACTGGCATCTTGGCGACCTCGTTGGAAACGCAGAGGGGGCAGACGTCACGTTTAAGGTTGGCAGGGAGACGTTCGTCGCGCACCAGTACATGCTCGCCTCTCAGTCGCTCGTCTTCAAGGCGCAACTCCTGAGTTTCATGAAGGAGAAGGATACAAGATGCATCATACGCATCGACGACATGCACACCGATGTGTTCAGGGCGTTGCTCCACTTCATCTACACCGACGAATACCTGAGATGGTGAGGAATACGCTGCGATAAGGACCCATCATCTGCTTGTGGCGGAAGACATGTATGACCTACCAAGGCTAAATTTGATCTGCGAGGACAAACTATCACTACTATAGAAAGGGTCATCCTAAATGCCTCATCACAGACGGTTCAACACAAACTATTAGTGATAAAGTTATTATAAATAGTTTTACAAGATGGACCGTCTAAATTCACCACTATAGAAAAAACCGTCGGTGATGTTTATACTTATTACAGATAATTTTTATTCCGGAACAAAAACTGTATGTGACGACATACATATCACAAATAGGTTTTTTTATCTAAAACCATCTGTGATATTATTTCAACTTACCCGCTCTCACTGAATTTGAATTTCCCGCTCATCTTGCTGGATTTGCTTTTTAAAATAGAACGCTCAACTGTTCTTTTCTCATTTCTCCTCCTCTACTCTCTCATAATCTCCTCTTCTCTCTTCTCCTCTACTTCTCCTCGTCAATTTTTTTCTTAAAAATAGAAGGCTCGGTTGGCTCTTCTTCTCCTCATCTCCTTGTTGTGGCTACGAGCCAAACAGTAGAAGAGGGGACTAGTAGAGTGAGTATGAGAAATGAGCTATATGCTACCCTTGTTAACCCAAGGAAGTCTATATACATGTCCATAAGGCCTCATTACAATGCTACCTACCTCTATCACTGGGTACTATTCGAATGGTATACATGTCTTTTGCATGCCTTATTAGCTTCTTGGCAGCCTTATTAGCTTCTTAGCATAGTAGGCCAAATAGATACAGGTGGGAGCCATCCCCACAACACTCCTCTTCTTTCTTATCACTTCTCCTTCTCTACTCCTCTCCTTCCCCACCTCTTCTTCAGTCCCATCCATCTGGAGCACCCCATCACCAACATCTTCTATCCATCGCCAACCACTCTCTGGCCATCTCCGATAAATTAACCTCGTTCCCACCAACGAATCACTCATGTTCTCCTCTTTTGTTTGGTGCACCTCGCTGCTCACTGTCGGCCACCGAAGTGCCGGTGACCGCCGCCTTGAGCTGTCGCTATCGCCGTCTTTTTCAACTGCTATAGCACTCTCCTCTGACCACTCTAAAGCCTTCGACCGCTCTAAGCCCCGATCGCTCTAAGCCTCCGACCATTCTTAGCCTTTGATTGACTATTGTACCCTTCAACCATGTAGAGCCTTTCAACCGACTACGGTAGATCTGACTACTGCAACCCATGATTACTGTAGCTTTCGACCACACATAGCTTTCGACCGGTTACTGTACCTTTCGACGACACATAACTTTCAACCAATTACTGTAGTTTCGACCACTATAGATCCAAGGCATAGTAAAATTACCCACTTTTTTAGCTCAGGTACAACTATCACAGATGGTTTTTTATCAAGAACCGTTTGTGATAACTGACTATTATAGACAATTCTAGTTTCAAATCGTCTGTGATAATGGATGATCATAGATGGTTCTAACTCCGAACCGTTTGTGATACGGTCTTCATAGATGGTTCAAAAATCATCTATGAATAACCCCCTATTATCACTGACCTATGAAGTCAGACGGTTCTGAACCATCTGTGATGACCTTTTCTGTTGTAGTGTATGTAGGTGACTTGCTATGAGCACGGTGGTGACCACAGTTCTCTTGGTTGAGCAGCATCATTGTTGTGAGCTTGAAGAGGCGACTTTCAGCTTCCTCATCTTCCTATCAAACATGCAAGCAGTTAGGGCGACCAATGGAAACAAACATCTTATGACAAGCTGCCCCTCTCTTTGCAAGGAGCTCAGATCGAGGCACATCGTCCTATAATCTCTAGAATAGTGTTAGAGAAGTAGCTTTTGCATTTTTATCTTTTCCGTGTACATTTTATACTCGGAAATTTGAATACTTGTTTTTTATAGAGTACATGCATGCTCAGTAATTTGTGTATGCTGACAAATGTGATTCTTGTTAATTTATCATGGAGTCGTTCTTAGCAGATATTATTTGTTTGTGCCCGTTACGAGTAATTAACATCATATCGATCATGAAGCATTTAGTCAAGTTAGGGGTTTACCAGTACACAATATCAACCATGGAGGAAACAAATACGAGCAAATTAACCACGACATTGAACATGAAATTTTCCGACTAGCATCTGGCTTTTGTCGGATTTCCTATAGTGACGAGGAGAATTAATGGGCAACACATGTAGTGGCAGGCATGCGAGTGCACCGTGAAGATCATCGGCGGTGAGCTTGCTCTGAAGACGACTACTAGTAGTGTCTCACATGTTAGCTGCAATGTTGCTTCTATAGAGCTTGTGTCAGATGCAGGGTTCAAAGATTTGGTTTGAAAATATTTTTGGAGGGCAGCGAGATGGACGAAAGAATGAAATTTCATTCATTTCGTTCAAAATTTTGGACGAAAATTTCAAAATTTTAATTGAATTTAATCACAATTTAGATAAAATTTGGACAAAATTCAAATGGGAATAAATTCGGCCAAAATCTGACCGAACCACCCTTCATTTGGGGGTAGCAAAATAGACAAAATTTCTAAAATTTTAGCGAAATTATGAACCATGGTCATATACTCGTTCGGTGCCTGCCTAATCACGAAGCATGCCGGAAATTGCAACTGGTAGGCCATGCCATGAGTCCATGACCGCCCTAGTGGACTGTCCCAAGTGGTAGCAACAAGCAACGGCCCCAAGCCGAACGAGAGAGCAGACCATGCGTCGAACACCATCCATGTGCTAACATGAGGACATGGCAAGTCCAGGAATGAGAGACTGCAATGAATATTAGTCCAGATGCCTCCCAAACCTATAAGCATGCATAGGTAGATCTTATGTACTCAATAGCTCGCGAACGAGTAGCAACCGATCCATGGTAATTTTCTCGCCGCCAGAACAGAAAGTCTTGGGCTAGCACTAGAACTTCTTTTAAGCTCTTCTATCATTATTCTCCAATATATATTGGTGAAACTAGGCCGCATATACCATCGAGAACAATAATATGACGTTGTGGTATATTTAAGCAGTCAACTGGCGCATGGTTCCTCTGCATCTTTAGCTCCAAATTTTGAAGAGGATTCAACTACCCTCCACACTACACTGCACTGCGAATTAATGGAAAGTAAACTCTTGGATGTCTAATGCTAAATGTAGTAGACTGTTTCATATACAGGAGTGAAGTGTTTGGTCACATATTGGTCAACAAAAAATCGCGACAAAATATTGGTTTCGTTAGCATGTGAAAAGTATGGTGACATTACTGGGTGTAGCCTGTTACTAGCTTTGCCCAAACTCTGAAAGTTTGCTAGTGGATCTAATTATGTCTTTCTAATGGTATATTATGATCTCAAGCAAATCCAATATGGGAAAGACAAATTAATCAATGTCGTTGTTCCACTTTTGAAGAAGTCACTACTATAGAAAAACTCATCACAGATGGTTCAGAAATGTCACCATAGATGGTTTCCCGAACAATCTGTACTTATGGGTTAGTAATATCCTAAGAGCATCACAGACGGTTTTTGAACCGTCTGTGATAACCCTTATTATAGACGGTTCTTAATTAGAACCGTCTGTGATAGACTATTATCACAGACAACTCTAGTTAAGAAATGTTTGTGATTGTGTTCTCACTATATCATAAATGGATCTCCTTCAATTCATCAACATTATCTAATTGCGCTATAAAACAGCGCAATCAGATAATGCAGTTGAACCAAAGCAGGCCTATTTATGATGTTGTTGCTTTGGTATGCCATGGTCGTAGGCGTGCGGTCGTAAGTCATGGTCATATGTCATGGTCATATGTCATGGTCATATGCCATGGTCGTAAGACATGGTCGTATGCCGTGGTCGTAGGCAAGTGGTCATAAGCCGTGGTCATATGCGCTTAATCTATTAGCAGCCATGTGTGCCAAATTCTATTAGCAAATGGAGGAAACTACCTACGGTGTAAACGGAGACAAGTTTAGGGAGGCGAGAAAGTAAAACATGAATTTCAGTAAGGGCCAAAACACTAGCTATCCATCAATCATCACAAGGACTAAGGGAAGTGGTGGGGGATATATCATCGGCGATGAAGGAAGGGCCGACGGCGGCAGCGTCACCATTGTGTCATGACGGTGACACTGCCCAAGACACTCTTATGACAAGAGTGCCTTGTGCAATGAACCTTAGTATCACAACCGGAAGTAGAGGAGCTCGGGGAGGTAGTCGGTGTCGTTGGGGGGAGGCATCACTTCAATCGGTTTAGGGGAGCTAGCTAGATGACGCTTCAGTTTGGAGTGTTCGGGGGAGGCGTGTGGGCAGCATATATAAGGGCATTTGGGTAGTGGAATTGAGCAGTAGTTGAGAGGTCGTGATGCCGCTTCAGTTTGAAAGTTTGAACAAAGGGGTGGCAAAATTGGGTGGTGAAATATCACATACGGTTTTTAATATAAACCATCTGTGATGAGTTAATTATCATAGACGGTTTTTAATATAAACCGTCCATGAAATATCACAGATTATTTAAATAAAAACCATTTGTGACATTTGGTAATATCACAGATGATTATTGCCAATAATCGTCTGTGAAGTATCACTGATGGTTTTTACCATAAGCCGTCTCTGATATTTTCTCTTCACAGATGGTTTTTACTGCTGGCAGCAACACAGACGGACTCTAAATAAAAACCGTCTGTGATTGTATATAATACTAACAGTTTTGGTTAACCGTCTGTAACGAGACGTCTAGTATAGCTTATTTTATAGTAGTATCTTTCATATGAAAAAAATGAACAAATGGAAATACGCAGATTAATCCGAACGAGTAGCCGGTAGAAACCCTTGCAGAACGAGGCGAAGTACCTAATTCCATTAGTACTACTACGCGTCTTTCAGGAAGCACGCATTGTACGTAATTTGAGAACAGACAAGTTCCGTTAATTTTAGAGCTGCGGAACTAAACTACCGCTTGTTCTGTACAAACCGGGCACAAATGCAATCAAGCTGGAACTTAAGAGAAGCAAGGTACTGAAAGTACTTAGTTTTTTCACTTCACTACACATGCATCTTCTCTTGGGGCCGTCGTTTTTTCACTTTACTACACATGCATCTCTCTTGGGGCCGTCGTTTTTTCACTTTACTACACATGCATCTCTCTTGGAGCCGGTAATTAATATTCATTGACAACTGTACGAACTCAATACTTGGTTAGTCTTTGCAGTGTGAGATTCCTCACGAAGCTGACTCCAAGATGTGCCCGGCCCAATCAATCGTCCGTCATGGCCGCACAGTCATCGGATTTGAGCCAAATTCAGCAGTTATCCAAGTTATGATACTGGGTGAAGAATCATACATTGCCCGTGAAGGATACTGGATGAACAGTAACATACTCTTGATCCGACTTGATTTCTAGAACATGGCATTGTGTATGGTCCCGACACCTCCCAGGCCAACAAGCATGCGACAGACTGCATGCAGTTTTGATCATGCTCACATCAAGAACTGCATCAAAACTTGGGCTACACTAAATCTTTTATGATTCTATATCCTTTGGGTATGTCCATCATCTATATAGGTGAAACTAGGTCTAATCTTGGAGTACAATATGACATTTTTATACAATTAAGCTTCAATTGGCACGTGGTTCCTCTGTATATATTCTCAGGTCTCAGAAGTTTGAAGACGATTCAATCATCCCTGTACGCATTATATTTCACACTTGCATGTCGAATATATGGTTTAACCAGATGCGGGTCAATGTGATGATTGTTAGGCCATGACATGATCTCTCCAGTAAAGGATCCTAGGCGCCACACGTTACCTGATCAGAATGTGCAATGTATAGTCCTGATACCTCCTAAGCCTACAAGCATGCGAGAGAACTGTGTGCAATCATGCTTCATGCTCACCAGCCTGTGAATGAGTAGCAACCAATCAATGTTAATTTTCTCCATGTCATAACCCATATTTGGCTGAATCTTGGGCTAGTACTAAATCTTTGAAGTTTATCTGTCCTTCAGCTCCAATATATATGAGTGAAACTAGTCATATCTTTGAGTACAATGATATGACATTGTGGTATAATTAAGCTATCAATTGCACGCACATGGTTCCTTTACATCTTTAGCTCAAACTTTGAAGAGGATTCAGTTCCCTATACACTACACATAACTGTGAATTAATGGCAAGTATCCTGAAGTATCCTCCATTCGTACTGGTATCATATATCTGTCAGAAAACAATCACCGTAATTTGAGAATAAGAAGTTTCGTCAGTTTTAAATTTCTGCAAAGCTAAACTACCACTTGTTCAGTAGTACTAGCAACCACAGGTTCACAGCACAACTAGTAGTACTTTAGCCGACCACAACTGCAGTTCATCTTGTAGGAACTTGAGGGAAGAAGTTACTGAAATTCCTCAGTTACATTTTTCATTACCGTAAGCACATCTCTCTTGAATAGTTAGTTGGTCTTGCACTTCGAGCTTTCTGATTAGGCCGGCACGGTAAGCAATTCGGTTTCTAATTTCTCCTCAGAAACATTCGGTGGAAATAGGGGGAGAAATATGGTAAGCAATTAAGCAGAGATGCGCTCTCGTCTTGCAACAGCCCAGAGACAGAGAGCAGCAAATGCAAAGCCGTACCACCTCAGGTGAACTCTGGTTGTGCTGCGCTCTCGCGGCATGTGTAGCAAGATGTACCAAGTCTCATCGACGGCGGAACTAGAGGTGGGAATTGGGCGGCACGGTATGGGTCTAATGTGCTTCGGGCCGTTTCGTGTTGTGTCGGTTCGGCATAGTTATCTCATTGTGCCGTGCCGTACTGGTCCATTTCGCTTTCGGCCAGGCCCAAGCACGGTCCAAAGCCCGCCGTGCCGGCCGTGCCCGCCATGCCGTGCTGTGCCGTTCAACGGACCGGTTTTCTAGACCCAGCCCGGCCCACCGTTCGTACCGTGCCAGCACGGTCTGCCACGTGTCGGGTCGGGTCGTACTTGAGCCGTGTCGGACCAGTCATACTTCGGACTGACCCAAAAAAGCACGACCCAACTCCCACCTCTATGCGGAACCTTGCCAGTCAAGGATGCTGGTGCTAGCTACATGGTCACAGAGTCCTTGCAATGTTTATAGTCCTGACACCTGCCAAACCTACAAGCGTGAGAGAGCACTGAATGGACTCGATCGTACTCACTAGCCTATGAATGACTATCACAGTCCATGGCAATTTTTCTCCCTGCCAAAATAGAAAATTTTGTCTAGCACCAAATCTTGCAATGTCTTTAGTCCTTCAGCTCCAATATATATGGGTGAAACTAGGTCATATCTTCGAGTACAATATGACATTATGCTATAATAAAGCAATCAATTGGCACATGATTCCTTCACATCCTCAGCTCAAAATTGAGGAGGATTCGAATACCCTCTTTAGGTACTGCTACTATTCACAGTGAATATTCAATGGCTGTAGTTTAATTAGACATCATAATATGTTATTCTGTGGGTAATAAGATGCTGCTCATCTGGACTATTTTATATCCTAACTCTGACTAGAATTGCGTTTGGGACAGAAAAGGCCAATAAAAACATCTTTTTAAAAATGAAGAACGTTAAATTACAATCAACCAGTACACCCTTTGAGGACCTGTTTGGATAGGGGAGAAATTTGGCATATATATATATATATATATATATATATATATATATATATATATATATATATATATATATATATATATATATATATATATATATATATATATATATATATATATATGATGCTGAAATTGGGCACTAGGGTGCTGGGCACCTTGATTTTAAATGCTTGAATTCAACCCAAATTCGGTTATGTTTTTTGAAAATATCAGTTTTAGGGTATATACCCATCTATAACAATTCAAATGAAACATATACTTTGAAAAAATATACTTGAATTCAAAATTTTGAACGAATTTAGATCACATGCTTTGCTGATTTATATATATAATCAGCACATACCTACAATCAAACTATCAATAAAAAAGGCAACTACAGTTCAATTTTCAGTTCGAACTTGTTTGAACTAGTTAGTAAACTAGTTAAACTTGATATCCAAGAAATTTTAAAATTTTTGCACGCGATACATACCTATTTTAGACTTATGGTGCCCGGACACCAAGGAGCACTCGTTAGTTGTACTATATATATATATATATATATATATATATATATATATATATATATATATATATATATATATATATATATATGGATGAGGTCATTGAACATTTGAACATGCTACCTAAAACTAAGATGCATGTTGAGTGTAGTGACTTATATCCTAGTCTTTTAGAATTTAAAAATATGTGTTATAATGAGTCCTAAATGAATCCTAATAAGAATAGGATTCCTACTTTATTTTGGAGTAGTATTGCTAGTCCACATTGGAGGAGGGTTAGGGGGAACTATATAAAGCTATGAGGAGTGGTTATAAAGAATTCAAGCAACCAACCAACAAAGCAAAGAATGAAGTCACTCATCTAAAGGTAGAGGTGCACGGGAGAATTAGAGATTAGATTATTCTTTAGCACTAGATTCTTGTATAAGACAAAAATCCGAGAGTCCTAACAGATTTGAGAGGGCTGTGAGAAACCGACAATCCCTTGTACTCTTTTGAGATAGTACTTAAGGAATTTGCGATAGACTTCGTCAGATCTTCTCTCACATCGTGGTTGCTTCAACATCATTATTTTTGTTCTCTTTACGAGATTCATCTTCTTCGTTCTTGATACCATGCATGTTCATATCATATCTCATAAATTCTGATCTGATCTAGAGGCTACTGCGTATGAAAAGGGGTATCAGAGTGTAACAAGTGGTATCAGAGTGAAGACTAAATTAATCTGATTTACGAGAAGATCGATAAAGTATAGTGACACAAAATCAAGATGATATCGATAATATGGCTTTAGAGTGTAACAATGCACTTCGATTATGCGGAGAGATATGAGGTGAAACAACGAAGCCAACAGACTTGCGCATTTAAGCTTGTTCCAAAGTTTAACCATAGCCTTCAGCTCCACAGAAACAGCTGTTGACACGCACAGATATTGTACCCACAAACATGCTTTTCAAGTGTGATTCATATACCATTGTGTCCAAGTGTCCAAGATGCATATTCCCAACACCTTCCAAGCCTAGACGGCCGTGCTAGTAAAGCTCCTTGTCCTCACTAGCCCAACAGTGACTAGAAATCGTATTCCATCCATGCATGTTATCTCTCTCCACAGAACAACAAAGTCCTGGGCTAGCACTACGTCTATGGAGTTCTTCTCTCCTTTAGCTAGGTCCAATATATATGTGAAACTAGATCATATCCGCAAGTACGATATAGCACTTTTGGTGTAACGAGGGTCAAGAGTTTTTGGCCGTTTTGGTGTTTTTTGAACCTGTATTTATAAGAATGATAGTCATCACGCTGAATTTACAAAAAATAGTGTACCCACCACATGATGACCGTACGGTAGCCTCGGGAGGTGACATGTGGCCTCTGTCGCACAGCCACCATGCGGCAAAGGATTAGTTAGGGTAATTAGGCTAATATAATTATAATTAGAGATTTCATTTAGGTACACTATTTATATGATTTTTTAGATATAGCAAATAAATTCTAAAAATTATAAAATTTTATGTGGAGCCTTTGGACACGGTGCACTTGATTGTGTAATTTTTTGTAATTTTGTCCATCCTGAATTTTACTCAAAAATTCATTTAAATACACCTCAAACAGTCTAATTAAATGAATTCATGAGTGAAATTCAAGATGGATAAAATTATAAAAAATTACACAATAAAGTACACTACGTTGGAAGGCTCCATATAAAATTTCGTAATTTTTAGAGCACATTTGCTATATCTAAAAAAATCACACAAACAGTGCACCTAAACAAAATCCCTAAATACAATTACATTACCACTAATTACTGTAACTAATCCTTCGTGTGGCAGAGGAGGCCACCGCATGATGGCCGTGTGGCAGAGACCACGTGTCACCCCTCTAGGCAGCAAATTCAGTGGGACTAGTATCATTCTTATAAATACAGATTTAAAAAAAACACCAAAACGGCTAAAAACTCAGGGTCCAATGTAAGTACGTAACTACCCACTTGCACTATACCCAATGTGAATTCAATAACAAGTTTCGTATTGAAGGCAAATTTCAATGGCATGTTGATACACTACTACAGAAAAGGTCATCACAGACGGTTCAAAAACGTCATCACAGACGGTTTTGTGAACCGTCTGAATTTATGGGTCAGTAATAATACAAGATCATCACAGACGGCTTTCGAATCGTCGTGGTGCAAATATCACGAGCGGTTCTTAACTAAAAACCGTCTGTGATAATTATAATCACGACGGTTTTAATTAAGAACCGTCGTGATTTATAAATATCACGAGCGGTTTTAGTTAAGAACCGTCTGTGATATTTACATATCATAGACGGTTCTTAACTAAAAACCGTCTGTGATATTTATAAATCATAGACGGTTCTTAATTAAAAACCGTCTGTGATTATAACTATCATAGACGGTTTTTAATTAAGAATCGTTTGTGATATTCTCTTCTACTCCTAAACATATTTCTGTTTATTGGCTAGCCTCAGGAAATGCTAGCCATGCCTTCTGAAATAAGCAGATCAACATGTACATGTATACATCCAATTCACATCTCAATTCATTTCACAAACATAAAACATCCATTTTTATTAAGATTAGAGCCTACCATTACAATATCTCAAAACAACGAGCAGGTTAACAACAAGAATAGAGAAAAAGCAAAGATCATCTATGCCTTCTAGCCTCGATGCAACGCATGAGCTGGCACGGTTGGCACGAGCTAGTTGCTTCTGCGATGTCTTGCCTTCCGTAGACTTATGCGTCGTCTGCAAGGAGGAGGATAGCAAGGAAGAGGAGAATAGCAAGGAGGAAGAGAACAACAAGGAGGAGGACAGCAAGGAAGAGGAGACCAGTAAGGAGGGGGAGAACAGTAAGGAGGAGGACAGCAAGCAAGGGGAGAACAGTAAGGAGGAGGACAGCAAGGAAGAGGAGACCAGCAAGGAGGCTGGGTTTTGGTTATATTTATAGGGGAGGGGGAGGGAGAGGCGGAGCTACGATCCGTGGGGTGAGGATTGGTCGATTTCTATTGGCTATGATTGGGTCGAGTAGGATCGGCGGGCCTGATTATCACGACGGTTCTATATATAGAACCGTCTGTGATGAATGAATATCACAGACGGTTCGATATATAGAACCGTCTGTGAATTAGAGCACAAAATTTTATATACCGATGCAATATAAACAACTAGTCTGAAAAGATAAAATAGAAAAATTTTATATGGCTTATATATACTCATTTGAAAGGTTTCGACGAGATCTACAACTTTTCAGTTGAAGCAAAATCCAAATTCCTAAAGGAAGACCAAGAAAAAGGCAAAACAGACACCAAAACTTGCAACGCAGGTTTAGGTCCAAAGATGACCGATTTTGGAGGTCTTGGAGGGCGACTGGCTTAAGCCAGTCGTTATTTTTGGATCGGGCTCGTCGTTAGCTTTCCAACGAGTATAAGAACGTCGAAAACGGACACCGTATGCAAAAGTTATGCCCGTTTTACTGAAGGTGTCTCAAAACTGAATCATACTCAGACTTAAGCGGGAAAATATGAAATTTTGAGGAATTGCAAGGCGGGAAACATATCACAGACGGTTTTTATTATAAAACCGTCTGTGATATTCCAAATTATCACAGACGGTTTTATAATAAAAACCGTCTGTGATATTCCAGTATCACAGACCGTTCAGCGGTAAGAACCGTCTATGATACTTCTTTTTCCCGCCACAAATACCACAGACGGCCTCCAAATGAAAACCGTCTATAATAGTATATATCACAGACGATTTCACAAAACCGTCTGTGATTTAGCGTCTAGTATTAGGCTTTCTGTAGTAGTGATACATGCATGTCGTCGATACTAGCTAGTGTACGTACCTATATATAGGTGTGGATTCGATCAGTGGCACTTTTTCGTTATCACGGGAAAACATACATCATAACATATGTTGCTGCCGTGCTGCATGCCGGCGAGGCACACATCAGTGTAGAGCATCACTGCTTTTTTACCATTGTTTCTGCGTAGGAATTTGAGAATGGAACAAGGGTTCTTTAACTTTGAAGCTGCAGAACTAAACTAGGTACCACGTGGTCAGTATTAAGGCATTCTCAATAGGTTCTAGTCAGCAATATCCATAACATTAATTAGAATACCAACTACGATTTATGCTAAGGTGGAGAGGGGAATAAAGAAGAGAGAGGGAAGCAGTTTCTCATGTAAGATATTGTTTGGGCACAAAATCCAAGACACAGTTTACTGTGGAGCCTGCACTCTAGCAAGACAATGCCACACAGTTCAACCTCGACCCGCCGAGTGTTGCCACCGCTCCATGCTAGCCTGCTGCGCCACTCTCCATTGGCCCGCTGAGCGCTGCTCCACACCGGCCGCTGAGATGCCCACCGGGTTGCTGCACCACTCTCCGTTGGCTCACTGAGCGCTGTCACTGCTCCTGCAGGGCCACCGCGCCACTCCACGCCGCCCAACCGAGATGCTCAGTGGGTTGCCACATCGCTCTCCGTCGGCCCACCGATCGCCGTCGCTGCTCCACATAGGCCATCGTGCCACTCGATGCGCCCTGCTGTGCTACTCCACGCCGGCCCATTGACACGCCCATCGGGCTATTGTGCCACTCTCCGTTAGATCGCCGAGCACCGTCGCACCACTCCACATCAAGTCGTCGCGCCTCTCCATGCAGGGATACTGCACCACTCCACATTAGGCCACCACGCTACTCCACGCTAGCCTGCCGAACCGCCCACGCGTCACGCCGCTCCACACCGGACCGCCTTGTCGATCCACGCACATGACCGTGCCGCTCCACACCTCACCGCCCATCGCCATCCACCAGCGTCTTCTCAGATCCATTTGGATTTGGATACTGCCAGCTCAGATCCGGCCAAACCTAGTAGAAAGAAGGCCGCTGGTGCTGGTGAGGGTGGATAGGGCGGTTGACCGATGATATTTCTATGAGAGAGGGGAGAGAGGCAATCGGTGGGAGAGAAGAGAGTCCGTCGATGGGAGGAAGAAGGGAGAGAGAGAAACGTGAGAGGTGTTATTTATTATTGATCGGTCCACTAGTAGACATTATGCATTAATTGGTGAAGTGATGATGTCTACAGTTATTTTTAGCTGATATGGAAAGCATAGATATTGCTTTGCAATGTCTTCTATTGAGAGTGTATAATTTAAATGCAAACCCTCAGCTTGCGCTTCTCACGCTTCCGTCTGACAACAAGATCGGCCACGATCGACGGACGATCACCGGAAATCAGCATGAACCAGTGGTGAAGCAGGACATAGTGATTGGACACATGCAACTCGCCAGTGAAAGATATTGGGTTACCAGTGACATGCTTATGATAAGGGCTACATGCGGAGGATGAGCAGGTGGCTATGTATAGTCATGACACCTCTAAAGCCTACGAACATGCGAGAGTATTGCATGCAGTTGATCATGCCCACTACGATATGAATTACTAGCAATATTGATCCATGCATGGTAATCTTCTCACATAATTAACAGCTCAGTCTTGGGCTAGCATTGAATCAAGCTTTTCAATCCTTCAGTCCAATATATATAGGAGAAACTTGTCCGTACATTTTTCTTTGTTAAAGAGAAGCTAAGCCGTATGTTCGAGCACGATATGACATCGTGGTATAATTAAGCTATCAATTGGACATGGTTCCCCCACATACTCAGCTCAAATTGTTTTTTTTTACGCGAGGTAGCTCAAATTGTTGAAGAGGATTCAACCACGCTCTGTACGTACTACACTTCACCGTGAATTCAATAGCAATTAGACGTTTGCATGTCGAATACTATACATATAGTAGCCCTGTTTCTTATACAGGAGTAAGGCTTCGTTCAAGGCAGTTTCATATACAGGGCTACACGAGCACATCTATCAGGGAGCGTATATATATACCGCCGGCGCCGATGCGCCCGCGCGCGCCGTCATGTTATACTTCCTCGAGCTTGCCGGCCGGCGACGCCGACGGCGTCCACGCAGCATTCGATCGACTTTAGCCTTATTGGCGGCGAGCACATTGATGACCGGCGCCGCAAGGGATGCCGTGGAACCAGGCCTGCAGCTGCACGTACCGATCTAAACCTGCACGTACCGGCCGGCATCTCGGCGACCTCCTCTCGACCAAACTGGGGGCTGACATGACGTTCATAGTTGGCCAGGACAAGTATGTCGCGCACCGGCGCGTGTTAGCTAGCTGCTCGGCCTTGGCCCTGGCCTCTGTACTGCATCACAATATACATCAAAATCTTTATATATATCTAGTACAACTAACACCGGAGCGGCGGTCAATCTCTTCTCTAGTTTTTTAAAACTTTCCTCATACGCTACTATTCATTTAAACTTCTTTTCATTCTTAAAGAGCTGACTTATTGGTCTTGCGATCTTGGAGAAGTTCTTGATGAACCTACAGTAGTATCCTGTCGGACCACGAATTTACAACCTGAAACCTTCTATGATTCCACTGTTTTATTATCTAGATCAGTAGATAGTACCCACAGATATATTACTGAATATAAAAAACATATCTTGTGGAAGCGTAGCTAATACAAAAGTAGACTTGCACATGGGCTGATAAGGCTGAAACCATTTGAGAGCAGTGGCGAAAACGAAAACATCACATAGGTGAAACCCTCAGGATATACTCATAGATAACCAACTGGGGTTCGCGACCTAGTTCTTAGCCTTCCTCGTCTTTTAGTATTATTGACACCTTTCGATGACCACAACGCTTTTCTTTTTTTCTTCGTACTTACTAAATAATAGTAATTGAGCAATAGCTCAACAAGCTACCATACAGAACGCAATAATAATAGATGCAACGCTAACAACGGAGGTTAAGGTTCTTTTATTTGTAGAAAAGTCATAATTAAAGTACAATAGGTAGAAACCTGATACTTAGCAATTTAACTAAACCATGTTTTTAAAGAATGTAAGAGTATGCAATAATAGTAGTACAGTTCCATCCACTTATTACAGAGATGGTTTCATCCACTATATGCTATTTTTTATACTTGGGTTCTATCCGCCCATTATAATCACTAGGTTCTATCTACCTAGGGGAAATCAAACTAGGGTTCTATCCACCCATTGTTTTTCTTTTCTTTCCACCCACAAATGGTTTTATAAAATAGATACTAACTCGAGCAAATTTCCATGCCCACTTATGACCGTAGGCACGACTGTTCGAACAATTTTCATTCTGTAGAGATCGTATACTTTACCCACAAGAGATAACAAATTTGTAATATTCTATATGTTTTCTTAGACATACAGATCAAGAAAAATCACCACAAGACCTTTACAACATATCTTTCCAGTGAGGCTACACCCGTTAAGGTCTCCACATACTATGGGGTTCTATCCATCCTCTCCAGAGGTCCCCTCTTACGTCACATGAAGGCTTCTATCCAGTAACTCATCCTGTGTTCAATGGGATGGTACAACCTGCACTGGGTTGATCCAAATTAATTAGCCAGGTTATGGCCATTATAGACTTGTGGTTGCACTATTTTACATTAAGAGGTCACCACAAGATTCAATCCTTATGATTATCTAGGTTATTCTCCCACATACCACACTCTCGTGCTCCATCTACACCAGCCTCTCTTACTATCTGCCCAAATATTTAAGCAAGTTTAGAGTTCTAGTAATCCAAAATATCCTTTCAATTTAAATACCGACCATTTTCATCCAATAACTGCCTAAATCTAAGTTTTCATGTTTAAAATAATGTCTGGGTAGCGACGAGGGGAGGTAACGGTCGGCGTGTAGGCACAGTGCTATTTTGTGACCGGGTTGGCTTGGGGAGGAAGAAGAGAAGTTCAGCAGCTTAAATAGCTGAGGGAGCAATGGGTGACGTGAGCATGCTTCATGGTTGAGGCCACGGTGGTGTCATGGTGGCATGGCGGTGGTGTGGGCATCCACTCATGCGCAGTGCTCGGCATTGGTGCCGGCACGATGGAGTGACTGGAGTTGGCAAAGGTTATGCCTAGGTAGTAGAGGCGGCGAGAGTAGTTGAGCATGCGTGGCATGATGTGGGCACGGTTACTACGGCGATCAACAATTGTGGCGCACGTGGGCACTGTCGGGTCACGAGCATGTGCGTATAGTGCATGATAGGCATGGGTGAGCGTGTGGCACGGCCGACATGGTGTAGATGAGGATGCAGTTAGCGTGCGATGCAAGCCGACTTGGTGCAGAGTAAGGTGGTGTTCAGTTCGGCTTATTTTTGGTGGCTTATGATTGGAAACACTGTAGCTGGCTGAAAAAAACACTGTAGCTGACAGAGGCTTATTCAACATAATTAAATTTAAAAAAAATTGAAAAATATAAAAAATTTGTTAGCCCATCACAGACAACACAAACGAATACGGGAAAAAAAGAACCAGCAAAAAAGCTCAAAAAAAGCCAAAAATTCAGAAAAAGACGAAATTATGAATAGTACAAAAATAAGCCAGAAGCTCAAGCCATATTGAGCGGTGCCTAAGTACAGCTCTGATTTTCTGATGGCCCGATTAAGTTTCTATTAAATCCTTAGCTCAATTATTCGATCATAGATTTTTAACATTCTTTACATTTTCCTTTTATATTTTAGATTCGATCGGAGATTGGCAATTTAATTGAAATTTTGGTTTAATTTGTTTTCCAATTACATGGTTCTTAGTCCTAGGTTTTATTTTGATCTTTATTTAATTATTTGGATAATAAAAAATCCAATAAAAATTCACAAACAAAAATCCAGAAAAATTCAAGTAATGCCAATATGCATTAAAAAGTTTAAAATTTTCCATATTTTCATATATCCACATTTTGGGATGTTACATATCTGGCCAAACCGAGAAAACTTCAGACTTCTGTGATGGTTTGGGTTGCTCCCATTCTAACACATCCCTGACATTATTTTGGTCTTCTGCAACTCCACCTTCAGATAGCACATGACCTAGGGCCTGTTCTTTTCCTCCGAAGCCGGCGGCTTTTGGCTTTTGCTACAGTACCTAACTTTCAAACGGAGTATTTTCTCAAGACGGGGTCTACAGGTTAAACGATCTACACGTTAAAAGCCCAACATCCATACCGCCAAAATCACAAGTGAGTATCTATCTCTCCGTAATCAGACTGTAAACAGACCAAAATTCAAAATTTCACCAAAAGTCATAAGCATGACCGAAAAGAACAGGCCCCTAGAAATGCAACTTTCTTTAACCAAAGCTCATATTTACTAAACTTTACATACAACTTGTGCTCTCGAAGCTTTTCCAACACTAATCTCAAATGATATTTATGCTCTTTTCTCACTCCTTGAATATACAAGAATATCATAAATAAAAACAACCACAAATCTTTCCAAAAACTCCATAAATACTTTATTTATGGCATTCATGAAGTATGCGGGGGCATTTGTCAATCCGAAAGACATTACGGTGTGTTCGTACAAACCATAATAGGTAGAGAAGGCTGTCTTTGGAATATCCTCTGGTTTGATTTTCGTCTAATGGTAGCCTAACCTCAAGTCAATTTTGGAGAAGACGTGTGCTCCATTCATCTGGTCAAACAAATCATCAATCCTCAGTAGCGAGAACTTGTTCTTGATAGTCACCTTGTTCAACGGTCAGTAATCAACACATCCTCAAACTGTGATCCTTTGTCTTCACAAATAGTGCGGACGATCCCCATGATGATGAGCTTGGTCTGATGAAACCCTTGGCTTGCGGCTCTTTGATTTGCTTCTTCAACTCGACCAATTCATTTGGCGGCATCCAGTAGGTCTTTTTGATAGGGTCGTTTTGATAGGTATCGAATAGGGTCTTCCGCTCGACATGCAATTCTTCTGGAAATACCATTGGTGCTTATCACCTTGCTTTTAAGCAATTGAAAGAGGGAAGGAAAGGCTCAACTCGGTTAGAAGCAAACTTCATCAAACTCTCATCTCCACTAATAAGGCCGATTGATCTACTAGCACAATTTATTTGCCCTTTGTGCTTGGACAGTTAATCCATCCCTAAGATGATATTTAACTCTTGAGATTCAAGTACTATCAAGCTCCCTAGAAACTTAACTCCATTAATTTCTATGCGAATTCTCGGACTTGCACGGGGCTCCACGGTGCGCGCCGTGTCGGATGTCTGATTGATTGCACCAAAACACGTCATATTGTATGGGGCTATATGGGCATAATCCTGGGCCAAGTAAAATGCCAGCTTCCCCCGTCACACCCACCTGCTAGCTAACCAGTCACGCTGTGAAAAATCTGTCACCGAAACCGATGGACTTGGGTAAAATTTTAAACTAGTTGAAAATTTTCAGATTCATCTAATTTTTCTTTAAAAATTCGAATCCCGGCCGCGTCTTGCCTCACCGGCGTGGCTCCAGTACGCGACGCTCTCTCCCGCGTGGTACGCAGCCAGAGGACAGGTCGCGCCTGGTTCAATATTGGTGTACCAAATCCGTTAATATTAGCATAGGAAGAAGAACATGATCATGTTAACCTTCCTTCTATCAGCAAGATGGATTAAGCAAGCTCATACGTGAGTATACTGCCAAGATGTTGCAGCATGGATTGGTATAAACGCTGTTCAACAAGCTACTGATGTTTCTTCCAAAAACATATATAACTAGGAAAATTCAGAAAACCAGCAAAAAAAAAATAGTAGATCAAACAGCAGGATGGCGTCTCCTAAGTCCAAAGCGCAGCGATCTTGGCAACAAGTTCCGTGGTTATAGATGGGCAGCTTGTCCTTAGATACTCATACCCATCGCTTGTCACGACTGCTCTCAACTTGGCTGGCGAATTCAGGAACCTGAAGATGGCCTCCTTAAGCCGTGGGCAATGATGCTGCTCGGCCAACGCCAAGGTTATCGCCGCCGTGCTTACGTCAAGGTGCCTGTACAACTTGTCCTCGCAGATCATCTTCAGCCTCTCCATGTTGTACCTGTCCGCCGCGACAAGCAGGCGCTGGGCCATCACTGCCAGTTCTTCCTTGTTCATCTCCGGCAGTTCGTCGGTGTAGATGAATTGTAGCAATGCTCTGAATACGTCGGCCTCCATGTCATCGATATCCATGCATCTTGCAGTGTACTCTTTCATGGAACCAAAGAGCTCTGCCTTGAAGACCGACGACCGAGCGGCCAGGATGCACCGGTGTGCAACGAACGTCTCCTTGCCGACCTTGAACGTCACGTCTGTCCGATCCTTGCCCGAAAGAAGCTCGCCGAGGTGCCGTGGCAGGACAGGCGGCGGCACCTTGACCACATCTTCCACACGTAGCTCCTTTGTGTTGACGGTGAGGTCGCACCGGACGGCGAAGCAGTCGTCCTTGAGATGCTCCGACTTCTCCAGATCGTCCCTCTTGATGAAACTCGCGAATCCACGTCGATGCTGTTTCTTTGTGAAAGTGCACTTACCGACATAGCTGCATGATTGCACTGGCTCCCCGGCGTGATCGATCAAGCTGAGCTTGAGTCCTGCATGGACGTCGTCGATGGCCGTGGCGGCACTGGTCATCTCTAGAAAGAGGGATATGGAGTCAGCGAACTCCAAACGGTTGCCGCTGGGGTAGTAGTTGATGCGCCAGGTGTGGCCACTGACGTGGAACTCGCCGGAGTTGACGTGATCACCTGTTGCGATCATCATCTTGATTCGCGAGTAGCCTTCGACCTTCATCACGTGGTACCCACTCGCCTCGGAGACGACGATGGTCGAGGCCGAGGGACCCCGCGGCGCGTCGCCGGCTTTGTTGACGGTGGGAGGCGCGGAGGTCGACATGGCAAAGCCGCCGAGAGGAGAGAACAAGATCGATAGATCAAGGCTTGATGGTTGGATAAGGAAGCGTAGGTGTATAGCTATGCTTATAGAAATACAACGGCTAACCAACTATGTATCGGAAATTAAATGACTTTGTTGTTACAACGACACGGATTCCAAATCTCCAAACGTCAGATGTTCAGGTTCTTAGTTGCTTCCAACGTAACGAATTAGGTCGAGTCGAGAATCACCAGAATTGTATTCCCGTACGCGTGCGTGAAAACTAGTTTGCTGGTGTGTCCTAGATCCTAACACAACATAATTACAGATTTTTCGTATTGGATTCCACCTTCGCACTTCAAACAATGGATTTACTACGCAACACTCGACTAAATTTTTGTTAGGATTTCAGCCGAACTTTCTCATAGTTAGATTTGTTTCTTGAATCGTGCGCCGGCCAGTGACGTCTCTGCAGCCTCCAACTCGGGCATAAGCCGACTCCGGTGACCTTGCCGCCGACGGTGATTTCGGTGACTTTAATTTTGAGTTGTCTGCTGTTGATAATAATCTGGTTGCACGATTTTGGTTCCACGTCAAAATTGTTAGTGTGTGTTTGCATTGTGTTTTGAGTCTGTCACGTCAAATGTTGGACGTGCTGCATGTCCGTGCATGTAGGTGTAACGTGTAGTATGCAGGTTAATTGTTGTTACAAGCGGTCAGAGCTGTTACTCGTCGTTAGTGGGTGCGTGTGTAGTTGGGAGTTCCTATCTTTGTGGCTTGTGTAGGGAGTGGGTTGAGATATATTTGTTTGAGTCAATAACAGAAAGATACAAGCTAGAAAAGGAGGCAAGTTGAGATCGCGTCACAAAACCTATGGTGTACTTCTGTGTGTTCGTCGTCTTCCCAATCGCAAATCTAGATTTTTGTCACCTTTTAGACCAGAGAGGGTTAGTTGTCACTATTACCTAAGTTAGAAGAAAAAATTACGCACTTAGATTATATAGATTTATCCGAACTTTGTTCTGATGAATATCAAACATCCTAATATGAAGGCTAGACTGTCCACGGTGTGGATCCCCGCGTCTGCGAGGCGGTTGTCGACTTTGGCACCGTCGGCGGATACGATTTCGATCGGCGCCGAAAAATTGCATCGAGTCTGAATATAAAATTTGCACATGCATGGTTCACGCACGCTTTACGTTGTGCTCTTTTTTTTTAACTTTTTACAGGGACAATTGATTTCAGAGTGTGTAAGTATCATTCGGATATTTTCTTCCTAATAATCATTCAGATTTGAGACCAGTGGATTAGAGATCCAATAGCCCTATTTTTTGGAGGAGGGGGAGATTTGTTTTGGTGGGCTGGGAGGAGAATTTATGGCTGTTAGATCTCTAATCCAATAGTCACAAATCTAAATGATAGTTAGAAAGAAGACATCCAAATGATGTTTATCAACACCCTTGATTTCATGTAGGCAAAATATTGTTCTGCAAGCAACACACCACGCACACACAAGATAACTGGGTGCTAGGAACAGAACTCAAGAGTCACGACTTCCCTTTCTGTGAGCAAGTACAAGTGCACAGTAAACATACGGGTGTTCATATTTATGGTTGAATTGTTTTCTAGAGGTTTATGCCAATGTTGTTGCCTTCCCAAAATGTAATACCCCATCGTTTAGTACTACATTGTAGTTTGTATTGAGTTACACTAGTATGTAATACTTATTGGCCTAAATCATATCACTTTCGGCTTAACTCTTTTGGCAAAGCGAGGTGATACATATGTGTCCCCGTGCTGCAAGAGGTTCGTTTTTTTAGAAAATTTTAGGCTCCAGGATGCTATAGATAGTATTAGAGCGCTGCATATGGCGCATGTGCACATGAGACATGAACCAAGGTGCATTTATGGGCAAAACAATACCGATGGCATAAGTTCATCTGCTAAAATTTCAAAAGCAATTAAGAAAATCAATCAGCAAAAAGACAACTGAGAAACTCCAAGCATGTCCCCATAAACCATGGACGACGGTGGTGGTGCTGCTGCTGATCCGCACCCACCGAGCCAGTCGACGCCGCGCTCATGTCGACGTGCCTGCTCAGCCTGTCCTCGCAGACCAACTTTAGCCTCTCCACTTGGTATTTATCAGCCGCGGCAAGTAGCTGCCGAGCCACGGCCGGCACGTCTTGCACGGCCATCTCCGGCAACGTGTCCGTGTATATGAAGTGAAGGAGAGCCTTGAACGCTCGAGCGTCCATGATGTCGATCTCGACACATCTACCTGCGGGCTTCATGAAGCCAAAGAGCTCCGCCTTGAAGACCGGGGACCGAGCTGCGAGGACGCACCTATGTGCGTCGAACGTCTCCTCGCCGACCTTGAACACCACGTCCGTGCCTTCCTTGGTGGAGAGGAGGTGGCCGAGGTGCGTGTGCAAGTCGGACTTGGGCACGTTGAGGAACGTCTCTTCCACGACCAGGTCCAGGTCTTTCATGACGTTGACGTCGCACCGGATGGCGAAGCAATTGTTCTTTAGGTGCTCCGACTTCTCGAGGTCTTCCCTCTTGATCAATCTTGAGAAGCCCCATGAAGTACAACCTTCCGGGGACGGGAAGCTGCGTATGTGGCCGTCGAAGCTGTGCGACGGCACCGGCTCGCCGGCTTGATCGAGTAAGGAGCACCAGAACTGTGCCTTCACGACGGCCCGGCCGAGCTTTCCGGCGCCGTCAAGCTCGAGCATGATGGATATCGAGTCGGCGTACTCCTCCTTGTCTCCGTTGGGGTAGTACTTGATGCGCCATGTGTGGCCTCCGACGTGGAAATCGCAGGACTTGATGTGGTCGCCGGTGGCGACCATCGCCTTGGTCAGCGAGTAGCCGTCGATCTTCAGGACGTGGTGGCCGGCCGCCTTCACCCTGGCGACGATGGTCGAGGCGGAGCCTGACGGCCCAGCAACGTCGGCTGGCGCGGAGGTCGACATGACGGCGCGCGATGGATCGGATCGTTTGCACTTTGCAGGTTGGCTAAGAGCGTGGAGGAGACAGCGTGGTGATAAGGAAAAAAATAGTGCGCTATTTATTATACGACCTACAACGATATGGGTTTGACGAGTAGTATTTGTTAGTATATATGTTGGTTTCCTAAGACGGCGCGGCAGTAGTAGTAACCTGGCTGCATACAAAAAGAGATCGATCATTGCACGCGCAAGCAGTTGGTGTGCTCTCCGTTGTTTCTACTACGTACGTAACTAAAAGAGATCCCGTGCGAGTTTTCAGGTCGTTTCGGTCGTGCCGGCTTGCCGTTTTCAGTTGCCTTTACCGCGAGTTCGTGGGAGGAGTACACGGATACGTGCGCACAATTTGTACGTGTGTTCGGTCGCCGGCGAGACAGGCGACGGCGGGCGCGGCGACACCCAAAATGGCTTGCCGGCGTCATGGTAGAACTATACGCAACGATGACGTGGTGAACGGTGAACCTGTTGGACTTAACCATATCGTATCTATAGATGTTACAGTAGTTTTAGTCGTACTACATTTATATGTGTGTTAAGTGAGTTAACGCGTTTGTTAAGAGTATTAGTATGTGCGTTATGTATCTTCATGAATGTCATAAATAGCTTGGACGTAGGACGACGCGTCATGAAAAGCTGGTCATGGCGTGTATATCAGGTCAATTTCTTGTTTTTTAGTATAAAATACCAACAAAGACAACGCCGCAAACCAATTCCAAGCAGCACAAAAATACTGTTGTCTCGTGAGTTCACTGTTCTCCAGCAAGTCCAGCCATACGCGAGTATTGAGTTTTCGTGATCGTCACTCACTTCAAGTAGGAGTGACTTCCTGGTCATAAGAAGCTACGACTTCATGATCGAAAGTAACTACGACTTCCTGGTCGGAAGATGATATGACTTCATATATAAAAGCATATGAGTTTGTGTGCTTGTGCTCCAACTTGTCACAACAAGTGGTATCAGAGCGAGTATTGTGGTTGATCCTACCACGATGTCAGAGCAAGAAGCAAGGACTCCACAGCAGTCACCATCAGCACCCGGAGACCGCACCCTCAAAGGCGGCAACAGCAATGGCAGCGGCAATGGAGGCTGCGAGATCACGGTACAACACCATGGTGAAGGACATGGGTGGCACGGTGGTCTACCCCATGCTAACGCACACAAACTATGACGACTGGTCCTTTTTGATGAAGGTGAACCTGTAGGCACAAGGACTTTGGGAGGTGAGAGCCTAGAGATGTTGTTGACTAACGCAATGACCGACTAACGTTGTCGACCATTCTCTACACTATGTCGTCCGAGATGTTGGTGACCCTCGCTGTCAAAGACACAATGAAACAGGTATGGGACGTCGTGAATGTAATACGCATGGGCATCGAGTGCGTGCGTGAAGCCAAAGCTCAAACGTTGTTCTCAGAGTTCGAGTCCATGAAGTTCAAGGATGGAGTGACCGTTGACGACTTCGCAATGTGGCTCACCAAGCTCGTCAACAACCTTGATCTACTCAGTGACAAGATCGATGATAAAATAGTGGTGAGGAAGTTTCTTCATGTCGTTCCCTCACGGTACTCACAGGTCACAATTTCCATTGAGATATTTGTTGACCTCAAGACAATTTTCATTGAAGAGCTGACGGGATGCCTCAAGATTATGGAGGAACTCTATGACCTGGAGAGTGAAGCCGGTGTCCGAGGAGGGCGACTACTCTTCAAGTAGGAGTGGCTCACTTGTCAAAAGAAGAAAGAGCACAGTGAAGTCTTTTCTAAAGGTGAGAAGAATAGAGGTGGCAGTGGTGATCGACGCCATGGCAGACAACATGGTCATGGGTGTGGCAATGGTAGTCGTGACAGCAAGGAAGCAGTGTTGTCTACTTGCAGCCATGACATGACGAAGGTCAAGTGTTACAATTGTAACAACTACGGGCACTTCTCGAAGGACTGTGCCGCAAACCATGTCATGAGCGCAAGGAAATGATGAACCTAGCGTAGGTGCAGGATGACACAGTAGCGCTGCTGATGACTGAGCATTGCGAGCTTGCTCAAGTGGCCATCGACACAGCGTAAGTTGTGTATCTCAATGAAGAAAAGGTGGTGCCGGTCGATGCGAGCGAAAACGAGTGGCACCTCGACACAGGTGCGTGTAACCACATGACCGGTGACAAGAACAAGTTCACCTCGCTGGATGATCGCGTGAAAGGCAAGGTGAAATTCGGTGATGGCTTAATGGTGGACATCTGCGGAAAGGGCTCTGTGTTGTTTCAGTGCAAAAACTAGGAGCATCGAGTACTCACAGAGGTATACTACATTCCTCGACTATGGTCTAACATCATTAGTCTTGGCCAACTCGAGGAGGGTGGATGCAAAATTGTGATCAAAGATGGTGAGCTGAGCATCTTCGACCAGGAACGAGTGCTGCTGGCACGGGTGCATCGGTCAAGAAATAGGTTATACACTCTTGGCCTGAATCTAACCACACCCGTATGCCTGATGTTGAAGGCGAAGGAGGCAGCGTGGTGCTGGCACGCTTGCTATGGTCATCTCAGCTTTCGCGCCCTGCATGACCTGAGTGCCAAGAAGATAGTTGAGAGGGTACCTTTCATCGAATGACTAGAGTAATTCTATGATGGGTGCGCACTTGACAAGCATCGCCGAGCATGTTCTTGAGCTGACTCACGATGACTTGTGCAACTCGAGTACACCAGCCACACCAGGAGGTGGCCACTACTTCCTGCTGATCGTGGATGATCATAGT
The DNA here is from genome assembly GCA_036346245.1 of Bonia amplexicaulis. NCBI lineage: Eukaryota > Viridiplantae > Streptophyta > Magnoliopsida > Poales > Poaceae > Bonia > Bonia amplexicaulis. The sequence continues at coordinate 8,953,837 of CM070765.1, forward strand.
CATTTCATCTGGTTCGAGGTGATCAAGACGAAAGACGAAGCATTCAAGTTCTTCAAGAAGATCAAGACCATTGAAGAGAATAAGATTGGCTCCAGGCTGAATCCATTTTGAATTGATCGTGGTAGGGAGTTCAACTCCATCGACTTCAATGACTACTATGACGACTTCGGCATCAAGCGGTACATGATTGTGCCATACTCGCCACAATAAAATGGAGTCATGGAGCGTTGGAACCAAATGGTTGTGGAGATGGCTCGTAGTATGTTAAAGCGCATGACGATGTCTGCAATGTTCTGGGGTGAAGCAGTAAAGATTGCGGTGCACGTTCTGAGTCATGCACCAACTTGGAGCATGGACGGTGTAACATTGTATGAGGCATGGTACAAGAAGAGGCCTAAAGTCCACTACTTATGCACGTCTGGATGTGTGGCACACGTCAAGAAGGTTGGCCCTGGAGTCACCAAGCTCTTCGATTGCTCCACACCGATGGTTTTCATTGTTTACGAGGAAGGCTCAAAAGCCTACCGTGTCTACGATCCAGCCACGAAGAAGCTCTATGTGACATGGGATGTTGTGTTCAAAGAAGAGCGATAATGGGACTGGACAATGACATATTCATAGGACTAGACAATGACATATTCATTGACTGGCATTAGCAGACTTGGCACATTCACCGTCGAGTACTCCGACATGATGAGTGACACTCTAGAGGAAGTCAATCGCACCATGTTTGTGCCAAATATGCCTATGACGCCATAGGCGGTGGAACCACTCCAGCCCACAAACCGTCTGGAGCTACGGTGCAGTGGGCAACACCACCGATTGGTAGATCGTGTGATTCCGAAGGTATGCCGCTTAGGTATTGCATGATGTCAAACATCTACAGCACAACTGAGGCGGCGCAAATCGATGACATTGAGTCTATTGATGAAGTCGTGGAGTATGGTGACCTCTACCTCCTTGGTGCTAAGGAGCCCGTGAGCATACGAGGCGCTCTTGAAATTCGCCGCACTCCCTACTGATCATTGAGCAATCGGGCTCAAATGGGTCTACAAGGTGAAAAAAGATCCACAAGGTAACTTTGTTAAGCATAAAGCTCACTTGGTTGCAAAAGGATATGCACAACGACAGGGGGTGGACTTCGATGAGGTATTTGCACCGGTGGCTCGGATTGAGATGGTGCGGGTGCTGATCGTACTAGCAGCGCACGGTGGTTGGTAGATATATCATATGGACGTTAAGTCCGCATTCTTGAATGGTGATATGGTCAAGGAGGTGTACGTCCAATAGCCTCCAGGATACATCGACGACAAGCACAAGAACAAAGTATTGAGGCTACGCAAAGCCTTATATAGGCTGTGGCAGGTGCCACGAGCCTAGAACTCAAAGCTGGATGCCACTTTAGTATCACTCGGGTTCACGAGAAGTCCACTAGAGCATGCAGTATACCGGCGGGAAAGAGGAAAAAAATTCTTGCTCATGGGGGTGTACGTCGACGACCTCATCATCACCAGCTCAAGCAACGATGACATCACCGAGTTCAAGGCCCAGATGAAGGATCTCTTCAGTATGACCAATCTTGGTTTACTAAGTTATTATTTAGGCATCGAGGTCAAGCAAGGAGATGGAAAGATCACGTTGTTGTAGAGTAGATATAAGTGCAAAATCTTGGAAGCAATAGGAATGGTGTGGTGCAATCCGTGCTTGACGCTGATGATGAACCGACTGAAGTTGAGCAAGAAAGATGGTAGTGTCGCCATCAACGCCACTGAGTACCACAGCATTATCGGAAGTCTCCGCTACCTTGTGAACACGAGGCTAGACATTGCTTATGCCGTTGGTATTGTTAGCAGGTACATGGAGGCATCGATGTCACAACAGATGGCCGCAGTGAAGCACATTCTTCGCTACATAAGCAGCATGACTAGATTCGGGTGTTGTTACATGAGAGCAAGTACGTCGGATCTTAGACTTATTGGCTATAGCGACAGTGATTTGGCAAAAATGCTGTGCTCCATGATCGCAGCAAACACATTCATATGAGGTATCATTTCATTCATGACTGCATTGAAGATGGCAAACTAGATGTTGAGCACATTGGCACAAATGAGCAGCTGGCTGACATTCTTATGAAGGCCCTCGATCACATCAAGTTCATCGAACTGAGGCAAAAGATTGGGGTGGTCGAGGTAAAGCTGGTGCGCAATGGTTAGGGGTGATTTGTTGGACATATCCACGTCGATCCTACAGACGTTACAAATAGTCTTAGTCGTATTTCATTAGTGCATGCGTTAAGTAAGTTAGTGCGTGCGTTAAGAGTATTAGTGCGTGCATTATATAACTTCACAAATGTCATGAATATCTCAAACGTCGGATGGCGTGTCATGAAGAGCTAGTCGTGGCATGTGTATCTGGTTAGTTTCTTATTTTCAGTATAAAAGACCAATAAAGAAAACATCGCAAACCAATTCTGGGTGGCACAAAAACATTTTTGTCTTGTGAGTTCACTGTTCTACAGCAAGTCTAGCTATACGCGAGTGTCGAGTCTTTGTGATCGTCACTCACTTGAAGTACGAGTGACTTCCTGGTCAGAAGAAGCTACGACTTCATGATCGAAAAGTACCTACAGCTTCCTAGTTGGAAGAAGCTACGACTTCGTTGTCGGAAGATGCTACGGCTTCGTGATCGAAAGAAAATATGACTTCATAAAAGCATGTGTGTTTGTGTGCTTGTGCTCTGACTTGTTGCAACAGAACCATGGTAGCGGTGCGATGACTCATGGCTGTGGCGGTGGTACTGCCACCATGGCATCAGGTCGGCGTCGGTGCAACGAGGAAATGGAAGGAATGGTAAGCATATAGGTGGCAAAGGGATCATCAGAGGGGTCGACGAGGTCTGAGGAGATTCAAGGAGGGCCGATGGCAGAGACCTGAGGCAGCATGGTGATGTCGAACGGTAGCAGCGGGCTAGAGAAGATGGAAGACAAAATTAAAGGTGGGAAAGGATTAAGTGAGGTGTGGAGATGCTCTCAGAGAGTGGAACTGAAGAGGGACGCACTGAGCAAGCGACAGTAGTGCGGGCAGTGGTTTCAGCTGGAGTTTGGAAAGAAAACGCAATTGAGAGAGGGAAGGAGCAAAAGGGATCCTGTCACACATTTTGACACGGTTAGGGACGAAGGAAGCTCACCGAAGAAGCAATGGCCCATGGCGGAGCTTCACGGCCGGTGCACAACGGCCAAATCCTAGGCTCGACTTGAGCTCAGGGTGGGCAATGGCGAGGTGGGGAGGTGATGAACGAGTAAGCGGTGACACAGGTGAGCTTGGTCGGCTTTTATATGTGACGGGGTTGCGTGGTGTTGTAGATAAATAGCGTGGCGTAATGATGCGGAGACGGTGTTGTGCTTGAACAGGGCGGCGCACAGCACAAGGTGGAGGGGCGGTGCTTTATGCTGGGCGGTGCCAGGGCATGGGCACGGTTGTGTGTGTGGCGCGATAGGGAAATTGGCATCTCCAAGGTGCAGGGTCGGCGGTGATAGACTAGAGCCGGTGGCGATGTAGCGCGCAGTGTAGGCAAAGATGGAACATGCCAAGAGGAGGCTATTAGGGATGGGTGCGGCGCAAGAGGCATGGAGATGATGGCGACGACTCACAGTTGGGAGCGACAGCGATGTCTTCGTTGTGGACCATGGCGTGGAAGGAGAAGATGGGGGCCAAGCGTGCTAGGTGGCTAGGTGCGGCTGGGCCGGGCGGTAGGAGGAAGGGAAAGAAGGAAGGTCGGAGAGGGCAGAAGAAGGAAGGCGGAAGGGGCGAAGAAGAGTGGGTTGGGCCACGAGCTAGGCCAAAAGAAAGGGGAAGGAAAAGAAAGACATAAAGAAATAAAGTGGGCCAGCCCAAATTTCAATTTGACATTTTGGATCATCTTTTCAAATTCATTTTTATTTGCTTTTCCATTACATGATTTTAACCCTAGTTTTGTATTTTATTTATTGACTTTGTGAAATTCAAGATTCGACAAAGATTCAATGAAAATTCAGAGAACAATAAAACACATATTTTTTTTTAAAATTTACGCATTTTCATGTATTTAAATTGTAGCACATAAATCAAGATGTTATAGTGGCCATCAATCAGGGTATCGCAAAGGAGTTGCTTTTCCTACTAGCTAAGAAGGAGACGATCAAAGATGCGTGGAAGACGTTGAAGATGATGTACCAAGTGCTACTTGTGTGAAGGAGGCGAAGGTGTGCACCCTCCAAGCTGAGTTCGAAGTCGTCCACATGAAGGTATTGGAGTTAATTGATGACTTCGCCATTGTTGACGACAAGATTCGAACCCTTTGCAAAATGGTGGAGTTGTATACAGTGAAGAAGTTCCTACATGCAGCCCCGTGAAAGTTCATGCCGATCGTGTCAATGATCGAACAATTTGGAGACCTCAAGACAATGATCATGGAAGAGGTTATCAGTCGTCTTAAGGTATATAAAGAACGCACAAACAACATCAGTGACAATGTTGGCGAACAAGTCTTGCTGACTCACGTCGAGTGGGAGGCCAGATCATTGAAATGAATGAATCAGAAATTTGATAAGGCAGAAATGAGGTGCTATAATTGTAACGATTATGGATACTTCACATCAGAATGCCACAAACCGAAGAAGAAAGAAAAAACGCATCTGGCTAAACCTCTCAGTGTTGATGAATTGGCTTTATTGTGATGATGCATGAAGCAAGCATGGTGAGTCAAGTTAAGGGTGTGAATGTGAGTTTTAATCTTGTATTAGTTTCTATGTTTAGTTGACGTGTTTAAGTAGAGTCCGAGATGTAATTTGCATCAATCTCTGTCTGTGTGCGTATAGCCTAGGTTGAAGTTGAGACCAAATTGCAGCAAACTGTCAGGGCCTGTTCTTTTTGGCTGCGACTTATGGGTTTTGGCCGCGGCTTGTGTCTTTTGGGCTGTTTGTGCGAGAGATTACAGAGTAACAGAAACTCACGTGTGGTTTTTGCTGATATAAATGAAGTCGGTACAATATGTACTACAATTAACTAGTAGATCATATCTTAAAAAGATACTCTGTTTGAAAGCCAGTTACTGTAGAAAAGCCGAAGAGCAGCTTTTAGAAGCCGAAAAGAACAGGGCAAGCCAAAGCTGAGTCCGATTGACACACGAATTCGAGTCTGAGTTTGAGTCGTTGTGTACTAAGCCTATGTAATATGGATGCATGTACTCTGTTTAGTAGAAGAAAAGGTGAGCAAGAAATGGTGTTACTTGTGCCGCATCACAAATATTCTTCTCTTTGTTCATGAGTTCTCGTGTTTGATTTTTTGCCGTCGTACATGTATGCTCATCGGGGTTGAAAGCTAACATTCTTGAGTGACATCTAATAGTGTGATTTGGGTGATACTAGGGTTTGGCCGGGATGTCACCTAAACCCGTTGACGACCTAATCCACTTCGAGTTTTTGATTGGTAATCCTCTGGAATCTGCATTGCAAAATCTTCTTTGATCATACTCATAGTTCAATATCTAATTTTCCTTTTATGTTCACGCAGATATATCAGGAGTAGTAGGGCTGTTAAATGTTAGTCTGAAGACCGATGCCTGAAGAACCCAGGTAAGTTTGTGATACATGACTTCAAATTTAAGCTGCTTGTCACCCAGTACTTTACGTGTGTTTCAAGTTTAAACATGTAGCCGAGTGTTCTGGTAGTTATAATTCTCAGTTTTGTTCCTAGCCTTGTATTTTATTCTTGCTTTCTTGAATGAAAAAGCCAAGGGTGCACCCATGAATACAATACTGGAGCTACAGGAGTAACAAAAATATGCTAAATCAATACAGACCACGCATGTAATGACTGAAATATTTATGCTTTTGACAATGTACAGCCATCACTCAAGATGTATATACACAGTACCTTCCAACAAACTGACAACTTGCTAGAGGCGTACCTGATATATTCCTTCTAATATATAGGAAAAGTAAAATTAGTATTACCGCCACTGAAACACTACTAGTTAACATACAAGCCGCTTTTAGTACTTGGCAACGGTGCTGCTGACGAGGACATCCCATTAGACCAATTACACAGGTATGCACTAAAACTATTAATCAATAGATAAATTCGCTTCTAGTTAAATTTAGTTTTAATTTACTTAAGAATTGGTTACTATCTAATGCTAATGCTAGTATTTTAATTGTTCTTAGGTTTATACATGAGGAGACTTGGAATCCGAAAAGATTATTTGTTGTCTAGAAGTACTACAGCCGAGCGCACATGGAGTGTGAGTACGTGCGCCATGTTGCTGCATGGGCCGTGCGGCGAGCTGAGCGCACAAGGAGGATGGGTTCTTTTAACTTATAGCTTATGGCTATAATTTTTGAATTCTAATTTGTTCATGAGAGCCAATACATATAGAGAAATAGTCGTATATAATTTTAGTTGGTACAATTGAACTGTATAATTTATATTATAATTTATCTCTAAACATTGTTTTAAAAATATATACCGTTTAATATAAGTTATTGTAGAAATGAAACACAGGCCTAAAACAACTGAGCCTAGCGCGCGTGGGATTCATTGCCGAGCGGTGCTTCCGCGTGGGTCACGTCACGTCCTGTGCGAGTCGCTGCATGCCCGACCGCACGTGGAATTTGTTGCCGTGCGACTTTTCCACATGGGCCGTGCGTTGCTGCGTTGCGTTGTAAGGTTGGTTATTTCCTCGCCCGAGTCCAAGCTAGAGTTTCAGGAGTTCCGAGTCTTGGCTTGTTTTCGTGTGCACTGTATAAGGGGCAGGATGTCTATGTAAACTCTAGACCACCATAAATCAATTTATTATTTTAGAGAGATCTATGCGTTTATTTTTTTCTAAGGTTTGAAACATAGTTACAACGTAGAGGAGAATTGGGTGTTCTCAGCTCTATTGTTTTTGTGATTCCTTATGTTTTGCAGAGCGGTGACACATCTATTTTGTGTGGTTGGGTAGATGGGATGACGAGCATGTGATTACGTGAATTCTTTTGTCGTATGTTGTTGTATTGAGTCAGTGATTGGCGCTATTGATTCGTCAGGTTGTACAGATAAAGTTATTTGTGATCCTACATCGTGAATATCGAGCACCCTGTATCAGCTGCTCTGTGTTGAAGTATAAGTGATTTATTTGTCTTTTTTCATCAACTTAAGTATTTTAATGAACTGGCTGGTGCAGGTAATTTAATATGGTATCAAAGTTAAGAAATCTTAAATTCAAAATCTAGTTGGCACAATTAAAAATGGAATTATAATATATTTCTATTCACATATTACGTCTAAGGCTTAAACTTTTGAATGAACTAATTATGCATGCAACTCAATGCTCTGCTAACACGAACGTGTGCAGTGGCGGAACCAGGATTTAGCTATGCCCCGGGCTGAACTCTAACAATCTAAAACTAACACCAATTTGTACCCAACCAGGATTTAGCTATGCCCCGGACTGAACTCTAACAACCTAAAACTAACACCAATTTGTACCCATACCACGATTTAACAACAGTATATCATAATTGGCTAATTGCATTACTGATATGAAACTTGAATTCAATACTAAACAAGTAAACATAAAGTATAATAAGAAAAACATGGCATAATGTTAAAATATAAAAAACGTAACATGACAGACAATTTGAGTACCAAAACTATTAAACTAGTTTCTCCTGTTTTCATATATGATTCTCCATGTCTCCAGACTCCAGCCCAAACAAGCCATCCAGGAATCGGATGTTCCAAGCTAGCCTACCAAAAAAACATGAAGCCAGCCACTTATGGTAATCAAATTAGCAAAATTAAGTAGACTCCAGTGTCCTAACTCCTACCAATTCGGCATTATATTGTGCAAAAACTTGCATATATAGCTATTCTGACTGCAAAATATCTACTTCTGAGTTCTGACTGGATGAGTAAATACTCATCTATGCATAGCCTAATCCCATAATCAAATCAAAGCTGTAATAACAGACCCCATTTGTCCATTTCCTTTCAGTTGAATTTGATCGCTTGATTGTTACAGTCAACACTTAACACCATTACACCAACACTGCAACACATAAATAATAACTCACTGATTCACTCCATCATGGAGTCTCCATGTCTCCATAACTCCATCCTTACTGACCTAGAGGCGGGGCGGCGTCGGGAAGCGACGCAGCCGGATCGACGGAGATCCGAGTTGGGCGCGGGGAGGCGGGCGGCGCCGAGGCGGGCGGGCCGGGAGGCGGGAGCGCAGACGGCGCCGGAGGCGGGCGGGCAGGGCGGGGCAGCGCCAGAAGAGGCGGCACCAGAGGCGGGCGGGCGGGAGGCGGGGCAGCGCCGGGAGGCGGGCGGGTCGGGAGGCAGGACGGCGCCAGAAGAGGGGCGGCGCCAGAGGCGGGCGGCGCCGGATCGGCGAGTTGGAGCCGGAAGAGGGGCGGTCTTGGGGGCGGGCGGGCGGGAAGAGTGGCGCCGAGGTGGTGCGGCGCCGGAAGCCGCGCGGGCGGGCGGGCCGGGAGGCGGAGTGGCACCGAGGCGGGCGGCGCGGAAGCCGAGGCGGGCGGGCGCCGCCGAGATGGGGTGGGCGGCGGCTGGCGACACTGGCGCTAGGGTTCGAGGAAGTGAGGAGGGAGCGGCGGCGGCCGCGCGCAACGCGCAGCGTGGCGCTTCGCGAGGTGGGCCGGCGGCGGCGTCGAGTGGGCCGTCGGCGGCGATTGCGCGACGTGGGCAGCGTCGGCGGGCAGCGCGCGTGGGCTACATGGGCTGAATTTTACAAATAACACCCCGGGCTGAGCTGAAAATACCTGGGCTATACACTGCTTATTTTTTCACACCCCGGGCTAGAGCCCACCTTACCAGGGGCCCAATTCCGCCCCTGAACGTGTGCATGCAACTCAATACTCTGCTAACATACTAGAAGTGGAGCAGAGCATCAAACATTTTGGATTCCATGTCATCGGTCTGGATGCGAGTCGCCGTCTTCTCCTCCGTCGACGAGCCAAAGAACTTCTCCTTGCTTGTTCCTCAGGAGGTTGGCGAGATCCTTTCGCAGGCCAGACGTCAGCAGCACCACGACAGGGGGCGCAGCGCAGTCGTCGGTGTCCTCCTTGGTCGCTTCTGTGGTGGCGACGGTGAAATAATTTGAGGTCCATCTCTTATCAGTACAGTTCGTTTCTGTGAAATAATTTTGGCATATGGCTTCTCTGACATCTTATATTAGCTTGCGCTTTTCATGTGTTTAAATTTTCTTTTGTTTACAAAACAATGAGCTAACTTACTGGATTGACCGCAAAATCTTTGCTGAAGATGTGCAAGGTTCAGTTGGTACATGGTAGTGAAAATACATGCATGTTAAACTCACCAACTCAACTCTGTTTTCAAGTCTGCAAAACTCCGTTTATGCCTGTCTTTTTTTCGAAACAAAGGTTTATGTCTGCCTTGTGTGGAGCAGTTTGGTATTATTGGACACAAGCAAAAATAAATCCACAACGCCTAACAAATAAGACCATGTATGCAACATTTTTTACTTGTAAGAACTTGAGCAAAGAACAGTAAACTTGATTTAAGTTAGCCCTTGTGGCTGGAGATTAAGGAGTGCTAATTAGACAGAGGCTTGCGTTACGCAAGACAAAAATTCTTGAGAGGCTAGATTTTTGTAGTACACAGAAAAATTCGTCTACAGCTAGAATCAAAGAATTCACTACTACAAAGAATGTCATATTGGACATCTCATCATAGACGGTTCTCCGAATCTATCAGTATTACAATTATCATAGACGATTTTACATTTTTGACCGTTTATGTCAGTAGCGATGGATAGAACCATTAGTGAATATTATCATAGACGGTTCTAATAAATTTTAGGTATACAACAAACTATCACAAATAGTTTTGTGATATAAACTGTCTGTGAAGACATCTACTATCATAGACGGCTATAACCAAAACCCTCTTGTGATATGTTGGACATCACAGATGGTTATGTGTACCAACCGCCTGTGACATGTCAACTATCACAGACAGTTGGTGCATATAACTGTCTGTGATAGTCGACATATTATAGACAGGTATTTAGTCGCAGCTGTCTGTGATAGTTGGCCTTTACAGACGGTACACAAGTCGTCTATGATAATCTCCTGTTATCACATATGTAAAAATTTAGACGGTTCAGAAGCCGTCTGTGATGAGTATTTAGAACCATCTGTTATAACCCTTTATATGGTAGTGATTGTTCTAGGAATATTTTTGAAGAGATTGAATAGAAAATTTGCATTTGAGGAATGAAAATCTCTGATGTTCTATTCGTGAGTTTTTGCTGTTCTTTATCTGAATTTGGATTGTTCTGTTTTATTTTTCTAGCCGTCGGAATCGATTTTTCGTTTGTTTGTTCACTTCAGACTAGAGTTATTCACTCATTAGATTAGTTTTCTTCTGCACTCATTAGATTAGTTTTCTTCTGTTGTTTACTCTGGATTGAATAGTATTAGTGTTTTAGGTGTTCGGTATTGCTGTTTTTCGGTAGATGGAATTAATTTTTGTCACCGATTCATCCCCCTCTCCATTGATTCGCAATCGCCGATCCAACACTGCCTATTATTGCAACTCGCTGTTACATTAATTTTGGTAACATCATGTGGCAGGTCTTCGAAATTACCCCACTCGGGTCCTCTGTACTTCAATGCCTCTGTTGACTTGCACTTGTGAACAAGAAGACGGTCGAAAACAGAAAGACCGATCGAATCAGCCCTATGCTGTTTAATTTTCCATAAAAATACAAGGTCAAGACATGAGTCCCTATTAACTTGCACTTGTGGACAAGAAGCCCGATCGAATCAGGCCTATGCTGTTTAATTTTACATAAAAATGAGAGGTAAAGAACTTATAATAAGTTGCGTACCTCAATGTTGCATGGCAGTTTCGCATACATTCCCAATGCCTCCCGAGCCTACATTCTATGTGTGTGTGTGTGTGCCATTGAGATATCACACCTCCTATTTATTGATCTGAACATGACCCGCATCGTTATGTCAGTACGGTTCAATTTTGTGAAATAATTCGGCGTATGGGTCCTCTGCCATCTTGACCCACAAAAGTTGAAACAAAAACTAGTGGAACTGCTCTTCGTACCCTCTCTTTAGTCTTTACTCGTGTTCATTGATGAGTCGTCCATGCATGGACCGACATGAGATACTATGCAGAGTTTTTTCTTTGCCGAATTTACGTGTAATGTCTTTTTCAGATTTTTCTGTGTAATGTTGAGATTACTAGTTAGTACGAAAATGTTTGCTGGAGATGCGCCAGATTCACTTGAGTAGAAATAGGCTTTTATAACCAAGTCAAGCTCACCGTTTACAATGGTGTATTTTATGTTGTAATACAGGAGCAGTTTTGTAAAATCCCAATTGAGAAAAGAAAAAGGAAAAGAAATATCGGCGGGGCCCACCTGTTGGTGACCAGCGCGGAGAGATAAGGGGAGGAGCCAAAAGCTCCTCCCCGCGTGCGCTCCCCTCGTGCGATTCCCGTGCGGCCGTTCACCTTCTTCGTCAGATCTGGCGCAACGGCGGGCGAACTCGGCGGCGCATAGAGGGGAGCGGTGACTGCGTGGTAACGACGGAGGCGCGGACTGGCCCGAGTTCCTCGGAGCCGGTCGCGCGCGTCATCTCGGCCGCTCGGATACTATTGGAGTATTGGACTGCAGTAAACACCAGTCTCTTGAGATAAGTAGACCTAATGAGGACCCTGAAGAGCACAATTCTACGATCCAAACTCCAGTCTCTTCGAAGTCTGAATACACACAGATAGTAGTACTAATTTGGTTACCCATACGGATGGCTTTGCCTTTTGCCTCCAGATCTGATCGACATGGCTCAGAGTTCTGCGCTGATTTACGCCATGGATCGTGATTTATTTCATTACAGGGTACTCATAGTCAGGTGGCCAGATGGATCGGTTGATCAAGGATTTATTTGCTCAGGAGTTCCGTTCCTTTGATCGCTTTGCTCATAGATTTCTACTGTGTACTTAAAGAAGTTGGCACTAGCACCGGATGCATCGGTCATCTCAATAAGTATTTCTTTACTCAGGAGTTTCTTTGATCTTTTTCTCCTCTTCACTTCCGCACTAGAAATCACCCCACCAGGTGTTAAGGATAGATAGGAAATAGATTATTAGTTTCCTTATATGCTTCATATTCCATATCTGTACGTGGCATATTCCTTGTATATCTCCTCTGTACTCTCTATTTATATTGCCCTTTGGGCCTCATGAAGATACACACATTATTTCTAACATGGTATCAGAGCAAGAGCTCTGACCTCTTTTCCGCTGCCCCGTCGCCGCCGCTCGGGCCACCTCTGCCCGAGCCGCCGCCGCTGCTCCCGCCGCCGCTCGGCCATCTCGTCCGAGCCGCCGCTCGAGCCGCCGGCCGACGCCGCCGCCGCCGAAGCTCCGTCTTGGCCGACGCACCCCACCGATCGGATCCGACGCGCGCCGATCGGATCCGCTGTACGCGTCGCAGATTAAATCGTGCCGGTCGCCGCCTCGTCCGCCGCCGCCGCTGCCGGCAGATCCGCCGCCGTCACCGCTTGGCGCTGTTTTGGTGCCGTGGCGGTTCTTTGCCGCCGCCGGTCGTCGCCGCCGATCATCGTCGCCGACCATCGCCGCCGCTCCCCCGGTCGTCGCCGGTCGCCGCCGCAGCTCCCCCGGTCTCTGCTTTCCTTTTTTGTTTTCTTCCGTGAGCCATCTGGAGTTGCGTAGGTCAGATATAAGACCGGTTATACATTTGTAAAAAATAAAAACGTTGCTCTAACCGCCGCGCCGCGGCGCCGCTGTTGAACTTCGTTGCCTTGTCGCCGCCGCCGCCGGCCGCCACCGATAACTTCGCTCCATCTCTGCGATCCTATTTTCGGGAACAAATCTCCATGGAACGAACTACAGGTTATGGTCTTCTCTCATGGAGATCACGCTTGATGGTCTCCGTCTTTGGGGACATGTTACCGGTGCACGTCCTTCTCCGTCACCACCGGTTCAGCCTCCTCCTCGGCAGTCTACTTCTGTACCTCCTGGAGCAGATGAAGCTGCTAGAGAGAAGGCAGAGGCTGCTGCTGCTCTGCGATGTCGCTGCGATCTTTGCGATGAGGCTTTCGGTATGCCATTGGCGCTTTCGGCGGTGTGTCTTGATGAGGCCTGTGTTCGTGCCATTCTTGTGGTCAGCATTGACGAATCCATTCAACCAGATATAGTTGGTCTCCGGTCTACTCAACAGATCTGGGACTACTTGCGTGAGCGATACCAGCAGAGCAGTGATGCTCAATTCTTTTCGCTTCAGCGTGAGTTGGAGATGCTTCGCCAGGGAGATTCTTCCGTCGACGACTTCTTCCGAGCTCTGGCTAGTCTCTGGCGACAGCTAGATGAGCTGGCTTCTCCACTATGCCAGGATTGTCACAGAGTTCAGAAGGCAGATCATGATCATCTTCGCCTTTATGATTTCGTCTGCCGTCTTCGCTCAGAGTTTGAGCCTGTCAGAGCTCAACTGCTGAGTCGCTCGCCACGACCGACTGTCACCGAGGCTCTTTCGACACTTCGGGCTGAGGAGCTTCGTCTTGGGTTAGCGACCTGATCCGTTCAAGCGTGCTTGCTGCTCCTTCTTCGACTACATCGACGTTTCCTGCTACGACTACGGTTCATTCCGGTGCTGTTTCCTCCCTTTTGCACCAACTGGAGTTCAATGCAACTACTGCAAGAGCTTCGGGCATGACTACCAGAGTTGTGCGGTGCGAAAGAAGCGGAATAAGGCGCGTGGGGGTAGACGACCTAAGGGGCGGGAGGCCCTTCCTTCACAGTGGGCGAACCGGCTCATCGGGATCTCGGCGAGGTGACTCTGTTCGGCGGCTCGCCGAGCTCTACTTGAGCTTTCTCACAGCTCATGGTTACATCGATCTAGCTCAGACGTCTTCTCCAGGTACCTTTTGGGTTCTAGATTCTGGTGCCTCTTTTCACATGACACCGGATTCCACATCTCTCATTTCAGTGGGACCTCCTGCTCTTCCTATCTCTGTACAGACTGCGGATGGTACTTCCTTGTCTGTCAGCTGTCAGGGCACTCTTTTGACTACTGATTTTTCTGTTCCAGCCGTTTCTCATGTTCCCCAACTAACCATGCAGCTTCTTTCAGTGGGACAGCTCACTGACCTTGGTTGTAGGGTTGGTTTTGACTCTCACACTGTTTCGTTCGGGATCGGCGCATGGGGCGATACTTGGGACTGGCCGGCGCCGTAGGGATCGTCAGGGTCCCTACATCCTCGACCGTCTTCATCTTCCGACCACTTCTCCTACCACGTCTTCAGCTGCTCCGTCTACCTCTACCGCCACTGTTGCTACCACTCCTGGAGTATTTGCGCAGTGGCATCACCGTTTAGGTCACCTATGTGGGTCCCCTCTTTCGTCATTAGTTCGTCAGGGTGTCCTTGGACGTGTTATTGTTGACATGTCCATGTTTTGTCAAGGTTGTAAGCTAGGAAAGCAGCTACAACTTCCTTATCATTCGAGTGAGTCTTTGTCTTCTCATCCTTTTGATTTAGTTCATTCAGATGTATGGGGACCTGCGCCGATTATCTCCAAAGGCGGGCATAAATTCTATGTTATTTTCATTGATGATTATTCCCGTTTTACTTGGCTTTTTCCTATGTCTAACCGTGGTCAGTTTCTTGCGATCTATTGTAGCTTTGCCATGATGGTTCGTACTCAGTTTGAGTCCCCTATTCGCATTTTTCGCTGTGATTCCATTGGCGAGTATTGTTCTAATGCATTCAGACAATTTCTTTTCGAGCAGGGAACTCTTTATCAGTCTTCTTGTCCTAGTGCCCATGCTCAGAATGGCGTTGCTGAACGCAAGCATCGTCATCTGATTGAGACTGCTCGCACACTTCTCCTTGCTTCTCATGTTCCACCACAGTTCTGGGCTGAGGCTGTTTCTACGGCTGCATATCTCATTAATATGCAGCCCTCCACTGCTCTTAAGGATGTCAGTCCTATAGAGCGTCTCTACTCTAGAGTCCCTCAGTACAGTCATCTTCGTGTTTTTGGCTGCACTTGCTTTGTCCTGTTGCCGCCTCGTGAGCGCACTAAACTGACAGCCCAGTCAGTTGAGTGTGTGTTTCTTGGGTACAGTTCTGAGCATAAGGGTTATCGTTGTTATGATCCTTCTACTCGACGGATCAATATCTCACGAGATGTTGTCTTTGACGAATCTCGACCTTTCTTCTATCGAGATTCAGCTCCTTCCACTGCTTCCTCCATCGAGACGATCTCCTGGCTGTCTCTTCCTGACTCTTCACCCATTTCCCCCCTTTCTATACCTTCACCTTCTATCTTGCCTCCTCACAGACCACCTCTTGCTCCTACACCTTCACCTTCAGTGTTGCCTCCTCAAGACCACCTCTTGTTTCTACGGCGCCACCGTCTCGTTTCTCTGGGGTGCACTACTCCAGACGGCCTCGTACTTCACCAGATCCCTCTCCTGGTCTCTTGCCGACACCGATGTCTGATTCATCTGGTGATGCTCCTTGCTATGCCCTTCGTGACCGAGTGACCATTCGGCCTCCTGATCGTCTTGTCTTTGCTTCGACAGCTCATGCTCTCTCTGTCACTGAGCCTAGTTCTTATCGTGAGGCTGCTTCCCACTCTGAGTGGCAACTCACTATAGCAGAGGAGCTTGATGCGCTTCGTCGTACGGAGACTTGGGATATTGTACCGACACCTGTGCATGCTCGTCCTATCACGTGCAAGTGGGTGTACAAGATTAAGACCAGGTCTGACGGTACTATTGAGCGCTACAAGGCTCGTCTTGTGGCTTTTGGTTTTCAGCAGGAGTATGGTCGTGATTACGATGAGACGTTTGCTCCTGTTGCTCATATGACCACTTATCGCACACTTGTTGCGGTTGCTTCTGTTCGCCGGTGGTCTATCTCTCAGCTGGATGTTAAGAATGCCTTCCTTAATGGCGTCTTGCATGAGGAGGTTTACATGCAGCCACCACCCGGGTATTCTGTTCCAGATGGTCATGTATGTCATCTTCGTCGTGCTCTTTATGGCCTCAAACAGGCCCCTCGTGCCTGGTTTGCGCGTTTTACCTCAGTGATCACCGCTGTTGGTTTCACTGTCAGTGCCCATGATCCTGCTCTATTTATTCATGTCTCACCTCGAGGTAGGACACTGCTTCTTCTATATGTGGATGATATGCTCATTACGGGTGACGATCCCTCATTTATCACATATGTGAAGAAGCATCTCAATGAGCAGTTTTTGATGACTGACCTTGGCTTGCTTACATACTTCCTTGGGATTGAGGTTTCTTTCACGCCTGAGGGTTATTATCTCTCCAGTATGTTCAGGATCTTCTTGATCGGTCCAGTGCGACCGATACTCGACCGCTTGAGACTCCTATGGAGCTCTCTCTTCAGCTTCGAGCTACTGATGGTGATCTCCTTGAGGATCCTACTCGGTATCGCCATCTCGTTGGGAGTCTGGTATATCTTGTGAGCACTCGTCCTGATATTGCTCATGCTGTTCATATCTTAAGTTAGTTCATGGCTTGTCCTACTCATATTCACTACAGTCATCTTCTTCGTGTTCTTCGCTACTTGCGTGGAACCATCTCTCGTCGCTTGTTTTTCCCTAGCTCCACCTCCCTCCAGCTTCAGGCATACTCTGATGCGACCTGGGCTAGTGATCCTTCTGATCGTCGTTCTCTTTCTGCTTACTGTGTTTTTCTTGGCTCCTCCCTGATTGCCTGGAAGACAAAGAAGCAGACTGCAGTTTCCCGTTCGAGTGCAGAGGCTGAGTTGAGAGCTATGGCAGCTGTGACAACAGAGATTACTTGGTTGAGATGGCTACTTGCAGATTTTGGTGCACCTATGAGGGGACCTACAACTCTTCTGACTGACAGTACAGGAGCTATCAGCATTGCTCGTGATCCAGTGAAGCATGAGCTCGCCAAGCACATTGGTGTGGATGCTTCATACACTCGCTCTCAGGTGCAGGAGGGTGTACTTGCTCTTCAGTTTGTGTCCTCAGAGTTACAGATTGCTGACTTCTTCACGAAGCCACAGACTAGGGCACAACATTTGTATTTTCTCTCCAAACTCAGTGTGTGTGATCCACCATGAGTTTGAGGGGGGTGTTAAGGATAGATAGGAAATAGATTATTAGTTTCCTTATATGTTTCATATTTCATATCTGTACATGGTATATTCCTTGTATATCTCCTCTGTACTCTCTATTTATATTGTCCTTTGGACCTCATGAAGATACACACATTATTTCTAACAGGATCCTTCGTGAATGGCACAACTTTCATCAGTCCACGACATCTCAAAATTGCCAGTATCTATAACATCATTGAGCTTGAATCATAAGACAGGATGTGCAGTTTTTAATTGAAATTCATGGAAAAAGTTTCATATACGGCACATACTGTTGAAGCAGGAACAGGTTTGATAACTTCGCATACATTCCCTATGGTTCCCAAGCCTACAGGTTTCACGCAATTTCCTAGCTCGCACGATCTCTTGGAATCTCCAAGAAATACCTTCTGCACTTGATACATGGTGTCTTCTCCTTACATAGTTACATAACCAGGGGCGGATCCACACCTCGGACACGGTAGGCTTCAGCTCGGAGTGTGAAAAAATATCTAGTGTATAGCCTAGATAAATTCAGTTCAGTCTAGATAATATTTTATGGCCCAACCCAGATAGCTTAAATTATTCCACCACTAAATCTGTGACGTAATCAAATCCTAACTCCGCCACTCATATACATGTATGCACGCGCGCATCGTCTTCTATCTTATCACCAAGAAATACCTTCTGCACTTGATACATGGTGTCTTATCCTTACATAGTTACATAACCAGGGGCGGATCCACACCTCGGACATGGTAGGCTTCAGCCCGGAGTGTGGAAAAATATCTAGTGTATAGCCTGGATAAATTCAGTTCAGTCTAGATAATATTTTATGGCCCAACCCAGATAGCTTAAATTATTCCACCACTAAATCTGTGACGTAATCAAATCCTAACTCCGCCACTCATATACATGTATGCACGCGCGCGTCGTCTTCTATCTTATCACCAAGAAATACCTTCTGCACTTGATACATGGTGTCTTATCCTTACATAGTTACATAACCAGGGGCGGATCCACACCTCGGGCACGGTAGGCTTCAGCTCGGAGTGTAGAAAAATATCTAGTGTATAGCCTGGATAAATTCAGTTCAGTCTAGATAATATTTTATGGTCCAACCCAGATAGCTTAAATTATTTCACCACTAAGTCTGTGACGTAATCAAATCCTGACTCAGCCACTCATATACATGTATGCACGCGCGCGTCGTCTTCTATCTTATCACCAAGAAATACCTTCTGCACTTGATACATGGTGTCTTCTCCTTACGTAGTTACATTTTACACATGGTTTCTCCGCCACCTTAGCTCAGAAATGTTGGAACAACCAGAGCTACTCTTCGTACCCTCTCTTCACTCGTGGAATTGCACGGCTAGATGCTACAATATATACATTTATACTTGACTTGGAGTTGTGCAAGATGAACAAAAAAATATTTGGTAACTATGTGCAACAGTGCAAGGTTCGTCCTCGCAAAAAGAAAAATCAGTGCAAGGTTCAACAGTTAAAATACATGTCACGTACTCAACTCTGTTTTCACTTGTCTCCATAAAACTCAACTTTAGTCGTACAGACCAAATAGATATTATTGGACACAAGTAAAAGAAAAGACATCCACAGTGCCTAACAAATAAGACAATGCACACAAGATATCTCAACTGGAAGAACTTGGGCACCGAACAGTTTAGAAAAGAAACGAAAATTATCTTTTGCCTATAGTCATATTCTGCTAAACGCAATGAACACAATTACTTTAACATTACCACTAAGGACTTGTTTGGATATACAAGGATATGACCTAAGCCCTTCGGATGGATAGGATATTTTAACCAAAAAAAGTCTCTTTTAATCAAAAGGTTTGAGTTTAATCAAAAAAGCATAAGCTAGTTAGGAGACTACCACGTACGGAGCCCTTTCTTTTCTCTCATGCCAATTGATGAGTTCCACTATAACAGAAGGGCAACTTAACTTTTAACAGCTCAGCATCATCAGTTTCCATTGTGACAAAAGGGCAACTTAGCTTTAGCTTTTAACTGCTCAGCATCGTCAGTTTCCATGGCCACTGTCAGATTCACAGGAGAAGTAAGGAACTTCACGCACAGTGCCTGTTATGCATATCATTATCACATTCGCAAGCATTTCAGGGACATTCAATTTAGGAGGATTTCTTCAAGCGTCAACTTCTCAAGCTGCTCTATGTCCATTTTTTTTGTACGAATAATCTATTTTTATTCAGAATTACAGAAATATACCTGCGAATTTTTTTTTTACAAAAATAGGCTTAAGTCGCCCAATGGAGGGGCGACTGGAACCTATCGCTTAACCGGGAGGCGACACGTGGGCAGTTTGGCAATGGTAGGGCGAATTATTACTGTCGCCTGAGCGTTGGGCGACTGGAGTTTCAGTCGCTATACGGTTGGACGACTGGAATGGAACTTCAGTCGCTCAACGTCCGAGCGATAGGGAGGGGGGGTTAAAAAGGCAGCACGTTCGACCGCCGATGCCCTGCTCTTCATTTTTTTCACTTCACTCGCTTGGCGCCGAGAAAAGAAAGAAGAGGAGAAGAAAAAAGAAGAGGAGAAGAAAAAAGAAAAGAGGAAGGAGGAGAAGAAGAGAAGGAGGAGAAGAGGAGAGGAAGGAGAGGAAGAAGAGAAGGAGGGGCAGAAGAGGAGGGGGAGAAGAGGAGAGGAAGGAGGGGGAGAAGCGAAGAGGGAGAGGAGGAGGAGAGGAGAGGAAGGAAGGAGGAGTATGAGCTATTCCATCTATTCAGATCCTTAGATCCAGGTAATTTTTTAGTATGTTGTATTTGCAGTATTTATTTTGTACGATTGTTAGTGTTAGTAAAAATTGTGGATGTAGAAAATATAGTATAATTTTTAGTATAGAATTGTTAGCATAGCAAATTTTTAGTATACATTTTGTAGTATGAAACATTTTGAGTATAGAAATTTTAGAACAATTTTTAGTATAGAAAGCTTAGAATTGTCCGAAAGTTTAGTATTTTAATATGTCACAAAATTGAAACATATATGCAGGCCGACATCAGCAATGACAATAGTCACTACATTGAGAGTGCATTACGGTGCTGGAACCGTTCGTGAAGGCTCGAATGGTGTGGATTTGAACGGTTTTTTGCAAGTCACTCTAGTACATCCGGATGGTGAGAATGCTCGAATCGCAAATGTGCTGCATTGGCTGACCCAGAGTTTTTCGTTGGACCTCGAGGTGTGCAGCGTCATCGTGCAAGGACTTTGTAGATGGTCTCCCATGGACATCAAGATGGGAGTTGAAGACATTGCTGCACACTGCTGTGTGGAAGGGCTTTGTGCAAGGGTGCCGACGCCATGGATACGAGTGTGTCCTCCTTGTGCAACCGTACTCACTAGAAGCTGTGCAAGGTCATACGTCCGCCCTTGCTCCGGGAGGTGCTAGCAGCTCGGGCGGGCCGCATGTTGCGAAGATGATCAAGTTGCTCATGATGAAGCCGATACGGTACATGGAGGAGAGGTATAATGGTCAAGCCATACAGAGGGAACTGGACAAGCCGACGAATGGGAGCATATTGAGTACATCGTGCAGCAGATGGACCGTGATGACCAGAGGGCATTGGCTGAAGAGGAAGTTGTACAGGACGATGTCGAGGATAGTTCGGATGAGGATGAAGTTCCTATCCCGTAGGAATGGAACCGGTTTAACACTGAGGGTGTTTCCGCACATGATGAGCATGAATTAGAGTAGGAGTATCATGACAAAAAGGTTCGGTTGTATTCTATGTTTGCTAACAAGGCAGCACTGCAGGATGCTATCAAGCTGTGGGCTCTTTCAATGCAGCAGACATTTCGTGTCATAAAATCAAGCCAGGAGCAGTATACTGTGAAGTGCGAGCATGTTGGTTGTCCTTGGAGGGTGCACACATATAGACCCAAGTATGAGACTCACTAGATTGTGTCAAAGGTGGAGCCGCACTCTTGCATTCTCAACATTGTTTTGGCGAGGCATCGTAACCTAACGTCCGCCTTTATAGCCAATTTGATGTATAGGGAGATAGTAGAGAAGAAAGACATGGAGGCCATGCATATCGTGGTAGCTATTGAGAACAAATTCAAGTACAAGATTAGCTACGCAAAGGCGTGGTGTGCCAAGCAGAAGGTATTGGAAAAACGTTTTGGATCTTTCGAGACGGCGTACGATAATTTTCCTCGTATGCTTCAGGTGTTGCAAGACAAGAACCCAGACACGTATATCGCCATGCAAGACATGCCGTCCATAAGTCCACCAGGATATGCGGTGTTGTAAAGAGTCTTGTTAACATTTGGTGCTTGCATTGAGGCATTCATGCATATGCTACCGGTGATCTCAATTGACGGGACCTTTTTGATAGGCAAATACAAGGGGCATATCCTTATGGCCATAGGCGTGACGTCCACAACCAAATATAGCCGCTGGCCATCGCATCCGTAGAAGTGAGAATTATGAGAGCTGGTTGTGGTTTCTCAGACATGTTAGGGTTGGAGTTGTCGGCGCTCGTCCTGGTGTGTGAGTAATCCATGATCACCACGTCGGGATTATAAAGGCTATAAGAAAACTTCAGGAAGACCCCGAGGAACCCTTTTCTTGGTCGGACATGAGGAATAGGTGGTGCATTCGCCACTTAGGGGCTAACTTTTTCAAGTAGTACTCGAAACAACCTTTCATGAAGTTATTCAAGAGGCTGACTATGCAGAACCAGCGGAGAAAATTTGATGCTTTGTGGGCTTTGTTGGACGAGCACACCAGGAAGAACGTCGATGAGAGGAGCAAGGGGTTGGTCATTCTTGGGCAGCACAACCGCAATGCTTGCCAGCACTCGATGAGCCTCACCCAGCTGGTCCAAGAAGGAGGAGCTCACGAAACATCAAATGCTTCTCGTAGTGGATCGAGGGAGAACCATTGGAGAAATGGTCGCTGTTGCACGACACAGACGGCGCAAGGTACGGCATAATGACAACTAACCTTGCCGAAATGTACAATTGGGTTCTCAAGGGCCTCCATTCTCAGTCCCTTATCGCCATCGTGGAAGGTGTTATTCACAGCACAATTGGCTACTTCAGGGAGATGCACGTGAATGCCGCACTTCATGCGGCCAATCCCTGAGCCCTATATTCGTCGAAAATTATGGCATACATGGAGACAAAGGCACGGAAGGGTCAATTGCACATAGTGTAGGTCATGGGCAACAGGGAGCATTGATTCGACGTGGTACTCCGTGATAGAGCCGGATTTAGGATGGCTCGTTCCTTTGTTACCCACGAGGTATGCCTTGGAGATCATGCAAACGAACCTAGCTGCATGTGCAACAAGCTGAAGCTGTTACACAAATCATGCTCTCATATCCTCGATGCATGCGGGATGGTGGGCATGGATCCTTCGAACTTCATGTTGGAGTACTTCTTTGAGGAGAGGGTACTGTAGGCTTGGTGTGATGAGCTCTAGGGGTTCAGGGTGGTTGGAAACTTTGCCACCTTGGACATTGCAGCGAGGACATGGATTCCAGATGTTAACATGCTGAAGGGTGGGAAGGGTCGGTGACAGAGCCAGCGTATTAGAAATGTTATGGATGAATCTCAAGACGGAACATCTGGTGCACGTTGCGGGTGATGCGGTCAGGAGGGGCATACAGCTAGACGATGCAATGCATGTGCTGATCAGTAGTTGTTGGAGACTACAACTAAATTTACATTGTACGCACTTATGACGACCGAAATATCGTACTAAATGTATCGTATATTTCATGTACCATATGTACAACTGGTATGTTACATCCCCTTTTCTATAATGCATTTGGTGTTGTGCTGGTAGCTTAGTATTGCTCTGTTTACTTACTTACTAGTTCTATTTTCTGTTAGTTAAAATGCGATATTTTAATGGCTCATGATAACAACCGTACGAAGATAACAACTAATCCATGACATGCTTAACAACATTGCACATTATTTCGATCAACACTCCTACATACTAGGGTTTGCCTCGTGGCACCCACATGGAGTATTGCTGAGGGGCGCGCCTCGAACGGGACTGATCGTCGTTGTAGTGGCACACACATATGCAGCTAGGGTTTGCACAGTAACATGTCGGATCGTATGAGCTTCCTATGTTAACAACCTCCTTGTTGCCCCTCTCACGTTGCATCTGTTGGCGGAGGTCGTTGTTCTCCTCATTAAGAGTGTCGAGTTGCTCCTCCAACTCAGAGATTCGATCCCATAATGTATCCATGTAGTTGACAATATATAGTTCATGAGGAGGGTCGATCCAGCGGGTGAAGTCGCATTTTGCCATCTGCGGGAAAGGACGGTAAACAAAGAGGCTCTATTCTATAAGTAGTAACACAAAATGTACTATTAGCAATTTGTACCGCAGAGTGTGGGCATCGAAAGAAACGTCGCCCACCATCGAAATGGCCTTCGATGATCTGCACGACCTTGTCCTCATTGTGTCTGCATTTTGGTCACACTGGTTGAGCATGCCTCCTGGGTATCAAGCGGTAGTTAGGACCGAAGTCTCCCCTCCTTTGCAAGGGAAGGTCTTCCTTTGGTGACCCCGCTCCGACTGGCCCCTTAGCGTCCACCATGGTATGTATCTACATGACGAAGAACTTAGTTCGATTTATAGGGTTCTCTACTCCTACTCTCATGGAACCCCAACCGTGCTTTTTATATAGACCAAGAGAACTTAGTGCAATCACCACATGACAAAATCGGCCAGCTTTGTCCAAAGGCATGACAAAAGAGGGTAGTTTTGTCCAGAGATATGACAAAATAGGCCAGCTTTGCGTAGAGACATGACATAAGAGGCTAGATTTGTGCAGTGACATGACAAAAGGGGGCAGCTTTGCGCAATGACATTACAACAAGGGTCAGCTTTGCACAGAGACACGACAAAAGAGGGCAGCTTTGCTCAGAGACATGACAATAAGGGGCAGCTTTGCGCAGAGATATGACACAAGGAGGCAGCTTTGCGTAGTGACATGACAACAGCGGTCAGCTTTGCACAGAGACATAACAAAAGAGGGCAGCTTTGCACAGAGACATGACAATAGGGGGCAGCTTTGCGTAGAGACATGATATAAGAGGGCAGTCAGCTTTGCACAAAGACATGACATAACAGAGCAGCTTTGCGTAGTCACATGGCATGGCGACCCAGCTTTACTCAGTGCCAGGACCACGCACACCAGCTTTACACATACGAGTTGAGGAAAACCGACCCTATAAATTGTGGTGCATTCCATTTCACAGAGAACACTACATGACCAAACCCAATACTACATCGTGCTTCCTTCACCGCACCAGGATGGACAAAAGGCAGCACAAGAAGCAATGGGACAAGATGGTGAAGTAATGGGAGGAGACCCGCGACCTAGCACGGTCAGCTGCCGCCCGTGATGAGAAAATAAGGGGTATTACGGCCCGGGCAGAACAAGCCTAGCGTGCTACGAGGTCAGCTCCCCGCAATGAGGGCCCCGTAGCAACAACCCCATCCCGAACGTTCCCACCGAGCGTTCGCCACAACTCCCACCTGAGGGGGAGACACCCTTCTTCGTTGTTGGTGCGGGAACACTTGCAAGTTCTTCAAGTCTAAGCACCGCATCAGCCTAGGTATGCGTTATTGGGGTTGCGCAAACTACTCCAGTGACTACCCCGACCGCCGTCTAAACACCGCAATCTATCGGCAGCCGGTAATGACCATGTGCACCATTTTCCCTACCTTTTCTCCTTCACATCACGCACTAACATTATCTCCCACAGATTAATGGATCGATCTTGATGTGCCACCCTAAGGATCGATCTTGAGATCCACCCAACTTCGAGTGGAATGTCACAAGGTCATAAGAGATGTAGGAGGAGGAGCGGCGCAAGAATGAGCAAACCATGCATATACAACGTGAGATGAAAGCTCATCTCGAAGCGTGCACGCGTAGGGAGCGGGAGGCTCGCGAGAGGAAGCGTGAGAGAAAGTGGAAAATGGCGGCTAAGGCAAAGAGGCCATCGAGGAGTTCAACGCCGAGCGGCCAAGGAAGGGAAAATGGCCCCAATCCACACAGTAGGTCGCATGAGCAGTTGGGTGGGTTAGTCGCACATGATGCTATATGTTATGCATGTAATGGAAAACTACACGGCATGTTACTCCCAACTGTATTATGAAGTTTATTTCAATTCAAACAAGCCTATTATCTCATCTTTTCGCATTCAATCATTCACATATCAAGTCATCTAACAATATTAACATACCGGTTTTCTCCGCACATGAATTCTCAGTAACATCAAAATATCACTTACCATCATATATACCGATCGTTCTATGGTCAATCGTTGGTAAAAAAATTTCAAAATTTTTTTCACACCTACAACATACAATGAACATAAACTTTTATTACAATTTCAGCATATCTTTTCTCAGTTAAAAACTACAAAATTGATAAAATGTACAAAAATTCGCTCTATGTCTCTCTACTCTTTAAAACAAGTTGCACTGAACACTTGAAATTTCGTGATGTAAGTGTCAAGTTACTGAAATTGCACCACTTTGATACTTCACTGGACGGCGCTTCTGTACCTCCAGTTATCATGCTCAATTTTTGGCATCCCGCAGGGCATTACACTAGTAAATGAGAGGTTCAAATCAGGCCAATGCTGTTTTAATTTTTCATTAAAAATGCAAGTCTAAGAGTTATAATGAGTCACATACCGTTGCAAAACCCATCGGCATGATGGTTTCACATATATTCCCTATGCCTCCCAAGCCAACATGCACTAATGTTTTCATGCAATCCTTTCCTCAAAATAGATATGGCTCTGAGAGAAAATGCCTTGTGCAATTGGTTCGTGGTGCCTTCCCCTTTACAGCAGCCAAAGTTAGCTCACTTGTCATGTGTGCGCACCTTCGGTACATATCCGATCTCCAATTTATTGGTCTAAACTTGACCGCATTGTCGTGTCAGTACGATTTCATTTTGTGAAATAAATAGGCACATGGCTCCTCTACTATCCTCACAAAAGTTGAGAAAACAAGTACGTCGAACTACTCTTTGTGTCTTCTCTGTACTCAAGTTCATTAATCAGTCGTCGATGCAGCACTCATAGGAGGAGATATTATGCAGAGAATTTGTTTTACCAAGATTTTGTGTAATGTTGAGATTACTAGTTTGTGCCACACAAATTGGCTCTGAAGTTTTACCAATATTAGTTCTTTTTTTTTTTGTGTGAGACCATGTGAGCGTGGAAATCTTTGTTAGAGATACATGCCAGATGTAAACTTAATAGCCTTATATAATTAAGTTGAGCTCACCATTTACAGTTGTATGTGTTCAGGCCTGAGCAACGTGGTGTATAAGTCTGAACTTTTTTCTAAAAAATATAAGCCTAAACTAATCCAGTTACTCATTATTCTTTACTATTATAAAAGCACGAGTTGATGGTTGTACGTCCATTCTTCTTTAACCGCTCTATTCCCTCAACTCCTCACCATTCTCCACTTTCCAACCGATCAAAGCAACTTTTTCTAAAGCATAATTATCTATACATTCAATAAATTTCGTTGCAACACACGGGTACATAACTAGTAAGTAAATAAATCTTAACCATTCACTTAAGGAGGTTCGCTGTTTTCGGCCTATCAAGCTGCTGGCTAGCGGTTATCACATATGCATGCATGCCATGAAGCAGTTAATTGTCGATCTCGTAATGCAGACTTCAGGTACGAGTTTCTTGAATTCCCTGAACCAAGCTCTGCAATATCGCTTAGCGTGGTAGTTGGTAGGCAGATGACACTGGCAACTTTGGCGTATCAAGTGGCAGTTGCAGAAATCATCCCACTAGGACATTTTGCAGAGCCAGCGTTCTGTTTCCACCTACACGACACTTGTAATTATCAGACAAGCTCCTTACATGCTTTAAGCTAGAGAACTAGAGGCTTGATTATCAGACAACTTTGTGCCGGTGTTAATTGAAATTTCAAATCTAAAAGCTTAAAATGTATTACGTACCGTTGCAGCCTCAATGTCCATCCATCAGTGTTTCGTATACATTCCCTATGCTTCCCAAGCCTACATACAAGGAACGTTTCACGCAATTTCCTAGCTCGCACCATCTCTTGATAGCTCTAGGAAAAACCACCTGAATTTGATATATGGTGCCTTCTCCTTACATGCCTACAACTGAATGCCTACCTTCTATCTTATCTCTGATATATATATATATATATATATATATATATATATATATATATATATATATATATATATATATATATATATATATATATATATATATATATATATATATATATATATATATATATATATATATATATATATATATATATATATATATGGCTTACACTTATTTAAACACGTCGTCATGTCAGTACGATTCTATCCTGTGATTTCGTTACACACATGCATGATTCCTCTGCCATCTTAGCTAGTCCACAAAATGTTGAAGCATGAAATAACTCGATCTACTCTTGATACCCTCTCTTTTACTCACGTTTATTCACGATCAGCCGGTCATGCATGACACTGGGACCGTCCTATCAAATTCAGTAGCTAAAATACACGTCACGTACTCAGCTCTGCTTTCACTTCTCCATAAAACCCTGTTTATACACAAGGCATCCACAGTGCCTAACAAATAAGGATATGACCTAAGCCCTTCGGATGGATAGGATATTTGAACTAAAAATCTCTTTTAATCAGAAGGTTTGAGCTTAGCAAAAGAAAAAAAAGCCTAAGCTAGTCAAAAGACTACCACGTACGGAGCCTTTTCCTTTCTCTCATGCCAATTGATGAGTTCCATTGTAACAGAAGGGCAACTTGCCTTTAACTGCTTCGCACCATCAGTTTCTATGGCTGCTGTCAGATTCACAGAAGCCAGGAGCTTCAAGTGCACTGCCTATTATGCATATGGTTATCACATATGCGAGCATTTTAGTGACATTCAAATTAGGAGGATTGATATTAGTGTGATTTCTTAAAGTGTGAACTTCTTATGCTGCTCTATATCTCTCCACTGTTTAAAACAAGTTGGACTAAATGCTTAAAATTTCGTGATATAAGTGGCAGGTTACTGAAATTACACCCCTCTGATACTTTGTTGGATGGCGCTTCTGTACCTCCAGCTGCAATGCTCAATTCTTGGCACTCCATAGGGCATTACACTAGTAAATCAGAGGCTCAAATCAGGCCTATGCTGTTTTAATTTTCCATTAAAAAAATGCAAGTCTAAGAGTTATAGTAAGGCACATACCGTTGCAAAACCCAAGGACATGACGGTTTCACATATATTCCCTATGCCTCCCAAGCCAACAAGCACAAGAAAAAGCCTTCTGCAATTTGATCCGTGGTGCCTTCTCCTGTACAGCAGCCAAAGTTAGCTCACTTCTCTTGCGTGCTCACCTTTGATATATCCCATCTATAATTTATTGGTCTGAACTTGACAGCATCGTCGTGTCAGTAAGATTTCATTTTGTGAAATAAATAGCCACATGGCTCCTCTACAATCCTTTAACTCATAAAAGTTGAAATACTCTTTGTATCCTCTCTTTACTCATGTTCATTCATCAGTCATCGATGCATCACTCATAGGAGGAGATATTATGCAGAGAATTTTTTTACCAAGTTTCTGTGTAGTGTTGAGGTTACTAGTTTGTGCCACATAAATTGGATCCGAAGCTTTATCAATACTAGTTCTTCCTAACGAGCGCGGAAATGCTTGTTAGAGATACATGCCAGATGTGAACTTGTGAGTGCAAATAATCTTATATAATTAAGTCGAGCTCACCATTTACAGTTGTATGCGTTCAGGCCTGAGCAACGCGGTGTATGTCTTGAGTTTTTTTTTCTCTGAAAAATGTAAGCTTGAACTAATCCAGTTAGTTATTATTTAGTGAATAAATCCTAATCATTCACTTAATTAAAGCTTGAACTAGAGGATTGATTGTCAGACAACTTGTGCCAGTTTTAATTCAAATTTCAAATCTAAAAAGTTTAAAAATGTGGTACGACCGTTGCAACCTCAATGTCCACTGAAGTTTCGCACACATTCTCTATGCTTCTCAAGCCTACATACATGGAGCGTTTCATGCAATTTCCTGGTTCGCACGATCTCTGAGGAAAACCTTCTGAATTTGGTCCATGGTGCCTTCTCCTTGCATGCCTACAACTGAATGCCTGCCTTCTATCTTTTCTCCGATATATATATATATATATATATATATATATATATATATATATATATATATAAAAAACTATGAACTCCTTTACAAGTTTTTGTGTGGTTCACATTGGAGTATCTTATAATTAGTATACAAATATACGTAAAGTGATAAAAGAGTATTTCAAATTTGTTTAGGTGGTATATTAGAGGTGGGTGTAACTACACCGGTGTAGAATGTATTTATATATATATATATATATATATATATATATATATATATATATATATATATATATATATATATATATATATATATATATTGGCCTGCACTTATTTAACCACGTCGTCATGTCAGGACGATTCAATCCTGTGATTTCGTTACAAACATGGTTCCTCTGCCATCTTAGTTTGTCCCGAAAATGTTGAAACATGAAACACCTCGATCTACTCTTCAAACCCTGTCTTTACTCACGTTTATTCATTATCAGTCGGACATGCATGACACTAGGAGTTCGGAGACATGCATAATAATTAGGAGATCATTTTAAACTTTCTTAAATTTCAGCTCTCATATACACAAAAGTAATTATTTGCTAGGATGGAAAAAATCTAAACCATATTCCCGATCCTATCAAATTCAGTAGTAGGTAAAGATGTGCAACAGTGCAAGGTTCAATAGTGAAAATACATGCACGTCCAACACAACTACTCAACTCTGTTTTCACTTCTCTCCGTAAAACTCTGTTTATACGTGCCTTTAGTCGTACAGACCAAATAGATATTATTGGACACAAGTAAAAGAAAAGACATCCACAGTGCCAACAAATAAGGCAGTGTACGCAAGATATTTCAACTGTAAGAACTTGGGCAACGAACAGCTGAAAAAATAGAAGAGGATATTTTGTTTCATACTAATCATTTCTACTAAATGCAATGAACATAATTACTTTGACATTACTAAATGCGCAGCATGGCGGTCTTGTCCTCTGTCAAGCCGGAGAACTCCGCCATGAAGACGGGAGACCTTGCCGCGAGCATCCACCGGTGCGCGGGGGACGTCTTCCCGCCAACACGTCCACCCCTCCTCCCTTGTTCGAGAGGAGATCGGCGAGATCCCGATGCAAGTCAGACGGTGGCACGACAACTGCAGATGGAGCGAGGACCTAATCCTCCTCCAATTCCTCCGTGCGCACGTCGTTCGTGACGGTGACGTCGCATCGGACGGCGAAGCAGTCGTTCTTGAGAAGATGCTCCGACTTCTCCAGTTCTTCCCTCTTGATCAACATCCATGATCCGCTCATGAGATTAGAGAATTCAGTGGTTCGTCTGTGTAGCTGTACGAATGCACTTCTGTCCAAGCTTGGTCGAGCAAACTGAACTTGGAATGACCGGTGACATTCCTGTCACAGCCGGCGGCGACGCCAACAAACTAACAAAGACAGAGATGTAGTCGGCATACTCCGAGTAGTACCCATTGGGGCAATATCTGATGTACCAGTCGCGGTCACCGATATCGAATTTTCTGGAGAGGTTGTGCTCGCCGGTGCCGACCTTCTTGGTCTGCGAGTAGCCGTCGATCCTGAGCAGGTGGGACCCGGTCACCGTCCTCGCGATGATGGCGGAGGCCGAGAGCGGCCCCCGGCCGCCGCGGAGACCAATGCGGAGGACGACATGATCGATCAGAAGCTGCTGCATGCTGGGAAGCAGATGGTGTTGGTTGCGATGAATCAGAAGATATTGTTAGATATATACAGGGTATCGTTAGATATATACAGGGGATTATTTCAACGTTTGGTACGTTCTTGCTTACCAAATTAATGCTCGTACTTATCATGGACTTGTAAGGATTTCCAGATAACGCGGCCAAGTATAGATAGAGATTAACTGTAAGGAGTCCAGAACAATCCAGATACGACTACTCAAATTTACTGACTTGGCTCCAAGTAATTCACATGAATTTCGTTACAGGGTACTCATAGTCGGCCATAGATTTGACAAAGGGGGAGAGAATATAGGCAAAATGCATGTTAATTAGGCTGAAAATGAAAATTAAAAAACTTAAATCTAACCATAATTGAACTTAAATGCGCATCAAAAAGATTTTCAAATGAAGTTTAGGTAATTTTCATATCATCTTCTTTATTTGAATTTTTAAGCTCTTTTGTGGTTTCTGGTGGTGTTTGGAGATTTTGAGCAAATTTTTGTTATGTTGAGCTCCCTTCTGTTTTGGCAATTTGGTCATGACCTTCTTGCTTTATTTCTGGACAAGTTAGTCTCTTCGCAAACTTCTTTTCTTTCGAAACCTTCAATTTGCATTCTGTTGCGGACTGTCAACATATTCATTAAGAGGGAGATTGTGAGACCATGTAGAGGCCCTCTCCATGTTGTGATAAATATTTGATAGCATTTAGGACTTATTGGTGAAGGTTTGAGAGGTTTGAGAGTTGTTGAAGTTTGCAAAGTCGAGTGGTGTGTTTAAGCTAGGTTGTTTGGGATATTATGATGCATGTTTTCACTAATAATGGTTTGGATGATTATCGATAGGAATCGAGAGCAAACTTGAAGAGCTTGGCGTCCTGAACGATCATGGAGGTCAAGGAGATCATATGGGATCAAGTCCAGTCATGAAAATGGAGTCTTCGTGAAGATGGCGCGAGACGGATCCATGCGGTGACTCAGGGTGACTTGGTAGTATCCAATATCGGTGAGGCAATCCGAGGGTGTTCAGAGGTTGAGACACAAGGTGCCGACATGACAAGTCAACGAGGAGTCAAGACCGTCAAGGTGGAGTAGCGTGGCAGCACCAGGTGACTTATGTTGACCAAAGTCAACATAAGGGTATTGAGGTAATTGGCATATTACCGGGAATATTTGAGATGGCGAATACTACAGCGCACTCTTGGAGATGGTTTAGTGCTAGATAAACCACATGCGTTGTGTTGTGTAGAGCCGAGGCTCAGATTTTGTAATAGCCACTTTGTAATACATGCTAAGGGCAATGATGTAATTGTAGCTAGCCTAGAGGGGTATTCTAGGAAAGGGTTGGCCGAATCCGAAGTGGATATGAGTGAGTGAAGATAGTTAATCTTAGCTTTTGAGGTGATCCTAGGGTTAAGGTTGCTCCAAAAGGGCTATAAATAGAGCGGTAGGGGTATATCTCCACCACCAAATCTTTGACAAGCATTTTAGGTTTTTCCTTATGCTCCTTTGAGCTTTGCCCACCAGGAAGTGTGGCTTTGAAATCCTTTCTCTCAAAGCAATAAAAGTTCCAAGTTCATTCATGTTTTAAAGTTTATTTTATTTCTTGCAATTTCTACCTTTTTTATTGTAAGTTGAGCTTTTCTTCCTCTCCTTCTACTTGCTATAATTCTATTGGATCTAGGATGTGTAACAGGTTAAGTAGTTCATTTGGAACATGTCCCAACCCAGCAAGATCCATTAGAATTCATTATTACTCAAGTTGTATTTGCATTACCCGAGTTCTTGTGCTGAAATTGTTATTTTTGGTGTAGCTTGAACTATTTGCATGATGGGTTGAGATTCTGGGCATATCTTTGAAATTCCTTTTGGAATCTTAGTCCTAAGATAATTTCCTAGACATGGTTCATGTGTCATCATTTTTGGATGAGTAGATCATGAGTTCTTGAATTTTCTTGTGGGCCAAGTTATTGAAATTTTAGATTTGATGCAACGTTGATCTTGAGCAAGATAGGTCTCTCTCTTGGGCTTTATTCTACAATTCCTTTTGGAACTGTTACCCTAAGGATCTTATCTTACTATGGTTCAAATTTTATCAATTTTGGTGGAGTAGAATTTGAGTTCTTGATTTTTCTTGTCGGCCAACTTGATATTTCTTGTCGGTCAAGTTGTTGAAATATTAGATTTGATGCAACGTCAATCTTCAGCAAGATAGGTCTTTTGGGTTTTATTCTGCAATTCCTTTTGGAATTATGACCCTAAGAACCTTATCTTGTTATGGTTCAATTTTCATCAATTTTGGTTGAGTAGATTTTGAGTTCTTGATTTTTCTTGTCGGCCAAATTGATATTTCTTGATGGTCAAGTTGCTGAAATTCTTGTTTTGCTCATTGTGTTCTTAGTGGACTCTTGGTGGTCTTGAACCTAATGTCTTTCTAATAACACTAGAGTTCAAGAGAACAAATACTTGAACAGGGAAGATTTATTTTACGCCTATTCACCCCCTCTAGTCGCCATAACCGATCTTTCAATGAGCAATGAATAGCATGCATTATACCACAGTGCTAAAAGTTCTTTATCAACTATGATTAAATCTACAGGAAGTGGAAATACTGAGAAAGCACTCAATTACTTTGGGCCTGTTCAATTGGTTTCTGCTTCTGGCTTCTACTTTTAAAAGCAGAAGCCAATACGAACGCCTCAGTTTCTATAAGCTGCTTCTATCAATCACTACTATTTATCTGTCACTATTTTTCACTTTCACATATTGTAACATATTTTGTATTTTATTATATCACAATTCCGTAAGTCACATAGTAGTTCGAATGTTGTAGTACCTTCCGTTGCACCATCTTTCTTACATAATGCACTACTATTTATCAGCCGCAATCAAAAGCTATCAGCAAAAGCTAATATAAGAAGGCCCTTTATGTCTTCTGCAAGATCAGCAAGGACATCAAAATTACCAACAATCATTAGACTAATACCTCCCAAAAGGCAAGCTCAGGACTAGGTAATATAAAATCAAACCATACTGAATAAGCATCCCTAGTAATTTGAGCCATCATTAGTTGCCATAGCACCACCAATACACACTAACAAGGAGAATACAAATCGATCATACTTTGCAGATAATCTAAGTTTTGACTAACAAATCGCAGATAAGTTGCTCAAAGAAAATAGATTACAGCTAATACACACATGCTGCCCCAACAACACCCACTGTACTACAATCAACACCACCACACAAACCAAAAACAAAACCTAAACTTTAAAAAATGAGGAGAATGTTGTTAATGTTGTTGAATGACTTGCTACGGTAATAATTAAATGTGAAAAGGTGAGGAAATATGCTTGTCCAAATTAAAATAGACTTCATAGTACAGTTGGGTGTAACACGACACGTAGGATTTGATTACATGTATAACAAAGAGCATCATGTATGATGCAACAAACCGAACTTCTCCTACGATACATATGCACCTTTTTGGAATGGAAGTAAATTTGACCTTCAGGGGAGTAGTTAGTGTGGGACGGCCCGACCTACTGCGTGGACCGGAGCTATTTTCCCTTCCTTGTGAGCTCAACGTTGAACTTCTCGGTGGACTCTTTTGCCTTGGTTGCTATTTTCCTCTTTTGCTCGCACTCCTTCTCGCAAACCTCACGCTCATTGTTCGTGCATGCATCGAGATGGGCTTTCATCTCCTGATGTGTACGCTCAGTTTGCTTGTCCTTGCGACGCTCCTCCTACCGAACCTCGTAGGACCTTTTGACGTTCCACTCCTCGAAGTCGAGAGCCCATTGGTCATCTGGGTGGATCTCAAGATCAATACATTTGCAACAGCCACATAGGGGTTCCAAGGATTGTGGGTAGACAGGAGAGTTATTAGTGCATACTTTAAAGGAGAAAAGGTAGGGAAAACACAGTGTAATTGGTCCTTACTGGCTATTGATAGTTGGTGGTGTTCCGACGGCGGTCGAGATAGTCACTGGAGCAGTTTGCGCAACCCCGGTAACGCACACGCTGAGACGGTGCTTAGACTTGTAGAACTTGCATGGGTTCCGACACCAACATAAGGGCGGCATCTCCCCCTTGGGCAGGTGTTGCGGCGAATGCTCGATAGGAATGTTCGGGATGGGTTTGTTGCTATGGGTGATGTCATTGCAGGGAGCTGACCTTGTAGCACACTCAACTTGTTCGGCCAGGGCCGCAGTAGCCCTTGCCTTTTCGTCATGGGTGGCAGCAGACCTTTCTAGTTCGCGAGTCTCCTCCTATTGCTTCATCATCTTGTCCCTTTACTTCTTCTACCTCTTGTCCATCCCTGTGTAGTGACACAAGCTCTGGTGTAGTGTTGGGTTTACTTGTGCAGTGTTCTCTCCCAAATCTCTTCCACTTCCTTTTATAGGGCCCCGTGTGGTCTTCCCGCTGCATGAAGCTTCCCCGTGTGGTCTTCTCGCTGCATAAAGCTACCCCGCTTGGTGTAGTCACTGCACAAATCTAGCCCGTGTGGTCTTGTCTCTTCGCAAAGCTAGCCAGTGTGGTCTTATCGGTACGCAAAGCTGGCCAGTCAGGTCTTCGCACTGCGCAAAGCTGCACCATTTGGTCTTTCGTTGCGCAAAGCTAGCCCGTGTGGTCTTGTCACTGCGCAAAGCTGTTCCGTCTGGAGTAGTCACTGTGCAAAGCTGGACCGTCTGGTCTTCTCACTACGCAAAGCTAGCCGTGTAGTCTTGTCACGGTGCAAAGCTGCCCCGTATGGTCATGTCGCTGCGCAAAGTTGGCTCATGTGGTCTTGTCGCTATGCAAAGCTATCTCGTCTGGTGTAGTCGCTGTTCAAAGCTAATCGGTATGATCTTCTCACTACACAAGCTGGCCCCTGTGGTCTTGTCGCTGCGCAAAGCTGCCCCGTGTGGTCATATCACTGCGCAAAGCTGTCCTGTGTGGTCTTGTCGCTTCACAAAGCTACCCCGTCTGGTGTAGTAACTTCACAAAGGTTGCACACGACGCGGTTTGTCACAAAGCACGCTGCGACACCTCATGGGCTATAAATTGCATGCCCGAGCCATGATAGTAGGAACAACAATTTTCTCCGTCCTAGAGTAAGATACCATGATAGACACCGATAGGCCAGTCGAACATGGGTCCAGCCGCCAGCGGTCCACCAAAGCTGTCAGGAGGGAGCGGTCGAACGGGAAGCATCACGATCACTCCACACCGTCTTCCCTGCCCACAAGCAAGGCCAGTTCATCCTCGTCGATGACCTGCACCATCCGGGTAAGAGAGAGTAGCCCGGCATAGCACAGCCGTGGAGCAAAAAAAGGTCAATACGCAACCTATGTATGGCAAGAATACAACACTGCCGGAGTGCAAACCTAGCTGTCCAACGTGGGTGTAGCCTCTAAACCACTCAAGGTGTGCCTGTGCGGACCACCCCAAAATCAACTGTCTCCTCTACGCTCCCTGGAGGCGGGAAACGATGGGAAGCGTGATGCAGCCGGTCGATGTGCTTATCCAATAGGCCATAAGGCCAGTCTGATCTGCGAAGTTCATGAGCCATACCTACAACATGAATTCAAATTAGCATTTATGCAGAACAAAAAACATCGAATGCAAAGCTACAGTAAATAGAACATGTAAATAAATAAAGGAAACAATACTAGGCTACTAGCACAATACCTGCTATATTACTGAAAAGGGAAAAATACCACAACAATTGTACAAACGGTACATGCAATGTATGATACAGTTAGTGTGACAGTATGCATGTCAAAAGTGCCACCTAACAAAGTACATATTATATTAGACAATTATTTGTAGTCTCGAACAACTAGTTGAAGAAACCATGTCAGTCTACCTACTGATCAGCAGATACCTTGCATCGTCTAGCTGTGTGCCCCTCTCAACCGCATCGCCAGTAGCGTGCACCAGGATGCTCTGGCTTGTGTTTCGTCCATATCATTTCTAATACACCGGCTCTATCGCCGACCCTTCCCACCCTTCAGCATGTTAACATTCGGAATCTAGGTCCTTCTTGCAATATCCAAGGTGGTGAAGTTTCTCATAACCCTGAACCCCCTGAGCTTACCACACTACGCATGCATCACCCACTCCTTGAAGAAGTACTTGGATATGAAGTTTGAAGGATCCATGTCCACAGTCCTGCATGCACCGAGGACATATGAGCATGGCTTGTGT
Organism: Bonia amplexicaulis; assembly: GCA_036346245.1. Lineage (NCBI taxonomy): Eukaryota > Viridiplantae > Streptophyta > Magnoliopsida > Poales > Poaceae > Bonia > Bonia amplexicaulis. The sequence goes on from CM070765.1 coordinate 8,991,100, forward strand.
AACAGCTTTGGCTTGCTGCATGAGTAGCTATGTTCATTTACATGATCTTCAAGGCATACCTCATGGGTAACAAGGGCACAAGTCATTACAAATCCGGCTCTATCCCGGAGTACCACATCGAAACAATGCTCCCTATTGTCCATGACGTGCACCGTGTGCAATTGGCCCCTCTGTGCCTTCATCTCCATGTATGCTGTAATTTTTGACGACTACGATGTTCGTGGGTTGGCTGCATGAAGTGCGGCATTTGCATGCCTCTCTCTGAAATAGCCGATTGTGATGTGCAGAACACCTTCCACGATGGTGACGAGGGGCTCAGAACGAAGGCCCTTGATAATCTAGTTGTACATTTCGGCAAGGTTAGTCGTCATTATGCCATACCTCACGCCATCTATGTCGTATAGCAGGGACCAATTCTCCAATGGTTCTCTCTCAATCTACTGCGAGAAGCACTTAATGTTCCGTGAGCTCCTCCTCGGACCAGCTGCATTAGGCTCATCTAGGGCTATGAGGAAATCGGGTTGTGCTGCCCCAGGCATGGTCGGCCCCTTGTTCCTCGGGGTCTTCCTGAAGTTTTCTTATGGCCTTCACTACCCCAGCGTAGTGATCATGGATTACGCACAAACCAGGACGAGTGCCGACAACTCTAACCCTCACAGGTCTAAGGAACCATAACTAGCTATTATAATTCTCACTTTCCATGAATGCGATGGCCAGGGGCATAATTTGATTGTTGCCGTCAACACCAATGGCCGTAAGGGTCTGGCCCTTGTATTTGCCGGTCAAAAAGGTCCCGTCAACTGAGATCACGGGAAGCATATGCCTGAATGCCTCGATGCACGCACCGAAATCTAAGAAGGCCCTCTGCAATACCGTAAAACCTGACGGCCTTATAGATGGTTTGTCCTTCACAACAATGTACGTGCCTAGGTTCCTATGCTACAACACCTGAAGCATACGAGGAAGGTTGTCATATGTCGCCTCGAAATACCCGAACCATTTTTCCAACACCTTCTTCTTCGCATGCCACGCCTTCGCGCAGCTAACCTGATACTTGAATTTATTTTCGATAGCCACCATTATGTGCGTGGCCTCCATGTCCTTCTTCTCCACTCCTCTCCATACATCCATCAGATTGGCTATAAAGGCGGATGTTAGATTACGATGCCTCGGTAAAACACTACTAAGAATGCAGGAGTACGGCTCCACCTTCGACACAATCCAGTGAGTCTCATACTTCGGTCTATGTGCGTGAACCCTCCAGGGACAACCGACCTGCTCGCACTTCACGGTGTACTGCTCTTGGCTAGATTTCACGACCCTAAAAGTCCACTGCATTGACAGGACCCACAGCTTGAAGGAATCCTGCAACGATGCATTGTTAGCAAACATTGAATGCAACCAAACCTCTGTGCCATGATACTCCCACGGTGATTCGTGCTCATCATGTGCGGCAACACCCTCAACATCAAACTGTTTCCATTTCTACAGGATGGGAGCTTTGTCCTCATATGAATTGTCCTAGTCATCCTCCTGTACAACTTCCTCTTCAGTCTAATCCATTCGGCCATTGCTCTCCATTTGATGCACTATGTACTACATATGCTCCCCTTCATCTGCTCGTCTCGTAGCCTCACCATGCCGTGACCGTTTTTCCTCTCCTCCATGTACCACACCGGTCACGTCACGAGCAACTTCCTTCTCTTCACCAACATGCGGGGCGCCTAAGCTGCTCACACCTCCCAGATGATGGCCGTCCGTACGACCTTGCACAACTTCTATTGGGCATGGTTGCACAAGCATCAAGCACTCGTATCCATGGCGCTGGCACCCTTGCACAAACCCCTTCTACGCAATAGTGCGCATCAATGTTCTCCCATCTAATGTCCGTCGGAGACCGGCTCCAAAACCCTTGTATGACGACGTTGCACACCTCAGAGTCCAATGAGAAACTGCAGGGTGAGCCAATGCATCACATCTGCTCTTTGAGCATTCTTGCCGTCCAGGTATACTAGAGTGGCTTACGTAAAACCACTCAAGTCAACACCATTCGGACCTTCACGAACGGTGCTAACAACGTAATGCACTTTCAATGTAGTGGGTATCGGCATTACTGATGTCTGCCTGTATATATTTTTAATGTTGTAACTAATCAAATCACATCACACATTACGGAAGTACTGATGTACTGTAATTTACATTTTAACGACTGTTTACCTATCGTAACCAACTACACTACCCTCGTAGCATTAACTCCCTATCGGTAGACCGCACACCGATGTCGTTTTTGTCTCGCTGCTCAACCTCTCTTCTCCTGCAAATAATTTCTATTGGGTTTCGACAATTTACATAACATATCGATTTAAATGCCAATCTACCAGTTATAACGGTACACATGATTGTTCAATGTACTAAGGACATTACATTCATTCGTAATTAATCATAAATGTTACGTATTATTGTTTTCTACAAAACAAATTATTGAACTCTTACAAAAATATTGACTAAATTTTGAATAACTACAAATTTCTACAGATGCTTAATTTCTACATAACATTGACTAAATTTTCTACAATTACAATTTTGGACGGATGCTAATTTGCTAAGGATGCTAATTTTCTACAACTATGTTCACTAAATTTTCTACAACTACAAGTTACTACAGCTGCTAATTTTCTATAACTACATTGCCTAAATTTTCTATACCAAAATTGTACTATTCTTTTCTACATCTATAATTTTCTACGGATACTAATACTAAATAAACTATCTACTTCGTATACAAAATATGAATTACAACATACAAAAATATTTATCTCACAGAAGTCGTGAAACCTCTCCTTCTTTCTTTCCTCTCGTCTCCTCCTCCATCTCCTTTTCTCTCCTCTCCTTTTCTCTCCTCTCATCTCCTCTTCTCTATTTTCTTTCCCCTCTGTTTCCTCTTCTCTTCTTTCTTTCCCCTCTATTCACCGCGCGGCCTAGTGGACACTCCGCTGCGCGGTCTATTTATATGCGCCTCCAGTCGTTCAACACTTTGGCGATTGGAATTGCAGTCGTCTAACGAATGGGCGATTGCAAGCAGTCGCTTGACGGTTCAGCGGCTGTAATTATTTCACCTAACGGTCAGTGGATTACTTGCGTGTCATGTGATCATTAGGTGATAGGTTCCAGTCATCCAACGGTTCGGTAACTAAAACTCATTTCTGTAAAAAAAAATATTGGTATATTTTTGTTATTTTAAATAAAATATAAATTATTTGTAAAAAAATTCGAGAGTCGAGGAGGGCAGGAGGGATGGATTGGGAAAGGTATAAGACGGGTGGCTTCGTTTCCGTCGTGAGGCATGGAACAGAGACGTACGGGGGAGATCATCTGGGCTCTGTTTGCCAGGGGATCCCGATGACATGTAGGCCACAGTGTACAGTGGGCCCCGCCTGTCATGGGGAAGACGGCAGAAGGGCTCTGTGGCTAGATGCTTCTGTGGAGAGGAGAGATGGCGTGCGTGTGCCGGCCGCCGTGAGCGCAGAGGTAAACGGGTGGAGACTGGAGAGGCGCACGTGAACAACTGGAACTGTTTATACTAATAGCACTAATTATTTTATCAAATTTAGTTTAAAATATTTGCTTTTATAAATCTAATTTTTTCGTGGACCTACCGCGCCCAGCCAAGCCACCCAGCTGCACAGTAGGCCAGCATACACTGTGCACTGCTTCAATTAGTGCTAATCACGTTAAATTAATACTAATCACAATTAATTAATACTAATTATACGTTTGACCGTGAACTTAATTAGCAAGTTAATTAGTCGGCGTGCATGTGCTGCTACCGTAGTAGGGTTGCTCGGCGGGTCGCCTACCAGGTTAAGAGCTCGGTAAGTGATTGTTTGTTGCATAAAGAGAATAAATTTATAAAAATAGATATTTAATAGGAAAATAGGAAAAAAAAGACAATATGCTACTTTTATGAACAGTCCGTGGTTCGGCTCAACCAAGCCGATGCCTATTCAACTAGGGGCATTCTCGGTATTATAAAATTTTCATTTTGACAAAAGAAAAATGTGACAACCGTGACAATGGCTAACAGAGTTTGGCGGAATGGTAGAAAAAGATAATGGTGAAGAAGTCGAGTTGTATTAAAGCACGGGAGATACCTAGCGCGGAAGGGCAAAAACTTTTGATTTAGACATCAAGTTAATACAAAAAATTCCTAAATAAACTCTAGATGTAGCTTATAGTGTGTTGTGTACTACTACAAAATTTTGAACTTCGAACTCAAAGTATGTTAGAGGAAAAAACTTAATGCAAATAGTATTATTTGTCTTTTTCTTTTAAATTTATCATTTGGCATAATTTTATAATTTGCATTGCTCTAAATGTAGAATAAATTTGAACGTTAAATTTTATATATAAGTAGAGTAATTTCATAAATACGTATACAATTTTCTTTAATTTTTTTCATGTTGATTTGATACACAAGTCAAAAGTTTTTACATTTATGCACTACATTGTGTTTTTGTGTGCAACATATCCCCCAATTAAAGTAAACAAACTTTTAAAGTCAGATCTTTACGTGCTAGGGAGCTAATTTTTTTCACATAATACTTGGGTAATATACCCATCAACCTACTTATATGGTAGCAACTAGCAAGCATGAGGTTACCTCCATGGTAGTCTTAAGCCCAATGTTGACAGCTAGATATGAGTTAGAGCCTAAGTCGTTTGCTTGTATGTCCCCTGATTGGGTTGGTTTCTCAAGCCGCATGAGTGGTACTGTTAGACCATATGGCTAGGCCTAATATAAGGTCTGTTCTTTTCGGCTGCGGCTTATGGCTTTTGACTGAAATTTTTGAATTTTGGCTGTTTACGGTACAGATTATGGAGAGACAGATACTCATTTGCGATTTTAGTTGGTACAGATGTTGAGCTTTTAACGTGTAGATCATTTAACTTGTAGACCCCGTCTTGAGAAAATACTCCATTTAAAAGTTAGGTACTGTAGCAAAAGCCAAAAGCCGCTGGCTTTTGACTTAAAGAACAGGCCCATATTTTGGTGATGAATAATTGACAATAGTTAATTTGTTATGATGAATAATTGGTGATTTTGTTTAGCGTTGTTATGCGAGTTGTGTTGCGTGTGTGCAGATTGATGTTGGTCAAGTTGGAACGAACTTGTGTCGGAAAAATATTCTTTGGTCTTTGCATGTGTAGGTTGAGCATAGAGACGATCATGGTCGGTGACAAGGTGGACCGGGACTAGGATGGGGAGATCCGAGGTTCAGACGGTCAAGGAGGTCACGAGATGGCCGGGCTCATGCTTGGGGCGCATGGAGATCAGAGATGGATGATACGTGTTGGAGCTACGGAGGTGCGGTCCGGAGGTTACGACATGTGATGGATGATGCATGGAGAAGCTACGGGAGGTGCGGTCCTGGAGGCTTCGACACGTGATGAGTTGATAAGTCGGAAGTGTGCAAAAACCCGTGTTAGGAAGGGTTTCGGATCCCTTGAAAATTAGTGAGCCAAAAGCTTAGTTGAGATAAAAAGATCTAGGTCTAGTTGGACGAGTTGTATTAGGGTTTTTGAGTAGAGATTGAATAGGTGTTACAGGTTGCTGCATGTATATATGTATGCATGCGGCGCCTGGGTTGTTGGTGCGGGCGAGACAGAAATTGTGTGCGGCGGCCGTGCCGTGGGTAATCGATGAGAAAACTCAGAGCGACGGCGCCGTGATTGAGCGGGTAAAAGGAAAAGGCTTGCGGCGTGCGGCGGATGGATGTTCTTGGGGCTGATGGATAAAGGAGTACTCGCCTGCATGCATAGTTGATTGTTTTGGCTGGTCTGCATGCAATGCATGAGATTTTTGGCCGTACGATTGAGCGACAAATATTGGTCTCCGGTTACGTCCAGCATCGTCGTCGAATCCGCTCCGTGCGCCACGCAGAAATTCTCTACGGTTCCAATCCATGCGTAAGTTTTGTTTATCGTTCTGTGCTAATCCATGAGACTAAAAGCGAAGCAACAGCAGCATCTGTACGTTTCCTCGTGTCACAACGTATATGCGCCGTGAGATCAAAAGCAACTCTTGCTGAGGAGAGAGAGAGAGAGATTCACTTTTGCATGTGCAATCCATCGCACATCAAAACGTTTTGCTTTTGCAAGTGATCACACATCCGAACACAGCCATACGTGAGTTTTTCTTTTTCCCGTTTTTTGTTTTGTTTTGTTGTGTTTGTTTTGTGTCTTTGCTATAATTATAGGTAAAGAAAAAAAAGTAAAAAAAAAATACTTCGTTAGGCGCTGCAATCATTCACCCCTCTGATTACCATCGACGATCCTACAGGTACAAACTGGGCGATGCAAAAGTGGATGATCTGGTCGGCTCGCCTCATGGTAAAATTACATACTATTATCAGAATCTAAATATGTAAATTCAGACTCTCTGTATACTGTATTAGTCAAGAATCACACTAGCTAGCACACATAGTGACAATTTGATGAGATATTATTTCCACACACTATTAACTAAGAAAGAACAAATATCATTAATTATCAGAGAACAAATATCATTAATTATCATAGTATCAACTTTATGTTCAAACTTGCAATTAATGGCCTCAGAGGGTTGAAAAAGTTGAATAAACTATAGCGGAACGAAACAAAATAACTTCAGATGATAACCCATCTATATACCAATAGGTAATCGACTGGGTAGTGCGATCTAATTCTCCACGATGCTTGAGATAGTAGTCCTCTTTGAATAATGCGACTTCGGCAAGTGAAAAATATTGCGTATAGCAAAGTACATAGTACTCAGCAAGTTGTGCATAGAAATGTAATTATAGATGCAAGGTTTATTACAAAAGAAATGGCTACCCTGACTTGTTTTTGCATAAAGCGAAGTTGATATTTAAATACAATAATAGATTGAAAGCGCAATTTAAAATGACATAATAAATAAATAAACATGAGTAAGACATTGTTCACATAGTCTAATCAATTTAACTCACACAGTTCTTCTCATTTTGCTTTGTGAAATCTACCCATTGTGTGAAATCTCTGAGCACATTCATGAGTACGGACATGGATATTAGAAGTTTTGGTAACACTCTATAAATTTTATACAGCTTTATCCACACGATATAATCAACTTTAGCACTCTGGAATAACATGCTTTCTTAGATGTGGTGACCAATAAATCATAACAAAGCCTTCAGAAACTTTGCCCCGACATTGACCCTACCGATGAGCCTGGTCCTTAACCACCCTACTCCGGACACATCACGAGGGGTGGAAACGGGATCCACTGTTGTATTTGAGGATGGAGGCCATCCATGATGTAGCCCTCATAAGCAGCTACACCCTCCACCCTTTGTACGAAGCCTAACCTACAACATGAAGTATCAATATCGGAACTCAGTAACTTACTAAGTTAGGGCCTCCTTGTACGATATGGCTCAGTTCAATGGGGCACAAAAAGTGAAGACCTTAATTGACCAGGGCAAGACTACCCAATTTCACTAACTATATTATAAGATCACACAACATTCACAGAGCATGATCACACAATACTTTCAATTGCCCAGTCTAAATCATCTACCCACAAAGTTGATTTTAAGGTGCAACATATGCCATCAAAGATAACACACAACACATAGTTATTCATAAAGAAATTCCATATATCATTAGTCTGGCGTAACGTTTTCATTCCAAAAGATGATTCCAATAGCCTAAGCAAGGCTAAGCATGACTACACCAACTCACATTGGTTCAATAGTAATGACCAACTAATATTTAACAGTGGAAAGGGGATCCATCGTTGGATTTGAGGATAGGAGCTGTCCATGATGTAGCCCTCATAAGTAGCTACACCCTCCACCCCATGCACAAAGCCTAACCTACAACCTGAAGTTTCAATGTCGGAACTCAGTAACTTACTAAATTAGGCTCTCCCCATAAACATACACAGTATGCAAAAGTTATGCCCGTTTTACTAAAGGTATCTCAAAATTGAATCCTACTCGGACTCACGCGGGAGATTATGAAATTTTAGGAGATTACGAGGCGGGAAACATATCACATATGGTTTTTAATATAAATCGTCTGTGAAGTATCTCAGACGGTTTAAATAATAAATCGTCTATGATGTGTGCCATTATCATAAACGGTTCTTTTCAAGAACCGTCTGTGATAATTCATAAACGGTTCTTGATAAGAACCGTCTGTGATGTCTTATATTATCACAGACGGTTCATATAAATAACCATTTATGAAAATACCACAGACGGTTATACGTATAAACTATCTTTGATACTTACAGTACAGACGGTTCCTAGGAACCGTCTATGATATAAGCGTCCAATTTAGCCTCTTTTGTAGTAGTGAAAATTACCTCAGTAAAGTAATAGAACCAACTGCCAAATTTTAAGCACATGACAGAATGAAGAACAACTATTGCAATATCAACAATAGTGCTACGGCAACAACAGAAACAAACACCAGAGATGTGCTATGGCAGTAATAGCAGTAATAACTGAATCTAACAATATTCAGTTTAGAACAATAGTAATTTATACTTAACAAGTAATGTTAAATCGATACTAGCAGAATACTCTCTCATTAGTCACAGTGTGCTGTCCCCCGGTGCTAGCACTATGAGGAGGGCCGCCGGAGTCGGGGGAGGCAGCGACTGGCTCAGGGGAGGTGGCGACGAGCTCGGGAGGAGGGGGGTGATTACCTCGGAGGAGGAAGGTGACGGGCTCAGGAGGGGGAGGAGGGCGACTGCCTCGAGGGAGGAAGGCCATCGGAGTCGGGGGAGGAGGAGGAGGAGGGCGATGGCCTTGGGCGTGGAGTGCCGCCGGAGTCGGGGGAGGAGGAGGAGGGCGACGGGCTTGGGGCGAGGCAACGACGTTAGTGGCCAGTATAGTGGTGACAAACCCAAGCGCAATATATATAGGAGAATAATCACAAACAATTCTATTTAAGAATTGTCTATGATATTTATTATCATAGAGGGTTCTTATTTAAAATCGTCTATAATAACAAAATATCACAGACGGTTTTAATATAGAACCGTCTATGAATATATATCACAGTCGGTTTTACTTTAAAATCGTCTGTGATGTTCCCTATTGACGACATTCACATATATATCACACATTCTCATATACATAAATGCAAATTCACATATATATCGCACATTCTCATATACATAAATGTAAATTCACATATATATGACTCATTCTCATATACATAAATGCAAATTCATATATATATATATATATATATATATATATATATATATATATATATATATATATATATATATATATATAGAAAAATACCTTCTACACCCGGTGTAGTTACACCCACCTCTAATATACCACCGAACAAACTTGAAATACTCCTTTATCACTTTAGGTACATTTGTATACTAATTATAAGATACTCCAATGTGAACCACACGAAAAACTTGTAAAGGAGTTCATAGTTTTAGCGTATTTTGTAAATACCCTTATATACGCCAAGCATAAAAGGAGTATGTCGAATAAATGTACATACCACTTCGAAAAATTGTTCATACCACCTAGATGGTCTTAAATACTTGTATACTACACGTACATACCCTCCGTTCGCGAGATACTCCCTACATTGCGAGATACGATATAGGGTGTAACTACACCCGGTGTAGAAAAGAGGCTTCCTATATATATATATATATATATATATATATATATATATATATATATATATATATATATCACACATTCTCAAATACATATATGCAAATTCACACACACACACACACACACACACACACATATATATATATATATATATATATATCACACATTCTCATATACATATATAAATGCAAATACAGTACATATGATACATAAACATTTCATTCATCATTCCACTTGCTTATTTTCTTTAAAAATTAGCCATTCATGATGATCGACGCGTATGTAGCTACTTTCATCACGTTATTTCTCTACCCTTATGCCATTTTCGAAAGGAGGCAACTCGTCAAATTTATTGTACTCTTCCTTGTCCACTACATTATCAACTCTGACAATCATTCTTTTTCCATGAAGAACTACTTGGCGCTTCTTATTTGCCTAATAAGTTACATAGAAAACTTGAACAATTTAGTTAGCGAGTACGAATGGTTCGTCTTTGTATCCAACATGTTTGAGGTCCACGGTAGTGACATCGTACTTGTCAACCTTCACATGTGGGAGATGGACCCAATGACACCGAAATAAAAGGATCTTGAAAAGTACGTGTCGAGCTCCCAAATCTCCTCTATGAACCCATAATAGGAGTTCCTCAACCCATCAGTACTAAACGCATCTATGCGGACGCTGCTATTCTGGTTAGTGCTCTTTATATCCTGAGCTTGCGTATAGAATGTGTATCCATTTATGTCATATTCTTACCATGTCACAACTGTAAATGTTGCCCCTTTTACCAGCCATATCAGCTATCACCTGACGAGATCCTACCGAGTCGCTCCTTCAACCATTGGTTGAATCGACTGTTGTATTTTCTCATGATCCAAACACCTGATTGCTCCGGATTCTGTTGCCGAAGCATGCTCTTGTGCTGGTCAATATATGAGGACACTTCAGTCATGTGTTGCAAGACCGTGATATGAGCTTAAACATACGCATCCATATCTGGAGTGATTGCTTTCCTGCCGATGGTCCCTACACCCTTGAGCCTCCCCTCATGGAAAGATCGAGGCACACCTATTGGTTCGATCTGAGCCATGTAATCGACATAGAACTCAATAACCTCTTTGGTTACATAACTTTCGACGATGCTGCCCTCCAGCCGAGATCGATTCCATACATAGGACTTGAGAACTCTCATGAACTTCTCGAATGGGTACATGCTACATAGGAACATGGGCCCACACATTTTTATCTCTAGACAACATGAACAATGAGATGGATCATGATATTGAAAAACGATGGAGGGAAATACATCTCAAGATAACATAGAGCTGTTACCACCTCATCCTGCAGAGCATCTAGTCCTTCGGGATCGATGACCTTCTGAGAAATTATGTTAAACAAATAACATAGCCTCATGATTGTCTCTCAGATCTTGATCGATAAAATACTTCTAATTGCAATAGCGAGCATCTGTGTCATCAGCACATGACAATCATGAGACTCCATGCTAATTAACTTCAAATCTTCCATCAAAATAGGTTTCTTCGTGTCAACGAAGTAACCAGATGGAACTTTCACACCATGCAAGCACTAGCATAGTTCAGTTCTCTCAGCCTTGGACATAGTGTAACAAGTAGGGGGAAGGTAAGTTCGTCGTTTATTGATCTTTGTCGGTGCTAACTTAGGCATGATGTCCATATCAACCAAGTCAAGCCGTGAGTTGACATCGTTCTTTGTTTTACCATGAATTTTCAGAAAGAGACTAATCAAGCTATCACATACATTCTTCTCTACGTGCATGACATCGATGCAGTGGCGAACTTCTAGGTACTCCCAATAAGGTAAGTCCTAAAACATTGATCTTTTCTTTCAAACGTTCTTCTCATGAGTCATCAATTTACGTTCCTTTTTGAGCACAATATCTAAATTCTTAACTATATCATAGATCTCTTTTTCACTTAAATGTCTTGGAGCAGAACTGTCCTCGTTCTCTCCGTTGAATTATTTCTTCATCCTGCGGTATGGGTGAGCCCTCCGAAGGAACCTACGGTGATGCATGTACATAGTTTTGCGCGAGTTCTTCAGCCACATACTCTCGGTATCATCTAAGCAATGAGTATAGGCTTTGGCCGCTTTTGTACTCTGGCCCGATAGGTTAGCAAGGGCAGGATAATCATTTATGGTGCAGAACAACAAGGAGCGTAAAAGTGAAGTTCTCTTGTCTGTATGCATCCCATACCTATACCCCTTTGATCCATAGCATTTTTAGATTTCCCACCAACGGTGCTAGTTACACATTAATATTGTTCCCAGGTTACTTTGACCCTTAGATAAGTATCGATAGCAAAATATACTTCCTCTTCATACACAACCAAGGAGGACGGTTGTAGATGCAGAGTCACGGGCCAAGTGCTATGTCAGCTGCTCATATTACTGAAAGGATTAATTCCATCTGTACTCAATATGAACCTTATATTCCTCAGTTCTGCACCGAAGTCTGCAAACCTCCTATCGATATTTCTCCACTTGGCGGAATCAGCAAGGTGACTTACATTCCATCCTTCTTACTCTCCTCCGAGTGGCAACACAATAGCTTTGCCTCCTTTGGATTCACAAAAATCCGCTTCAAATGGGAAATTACAGAAAGATACCATGCCACCTTAGCAGAACGTCCTCTCTTCACCTCTATTCTCTTACCGTCTGATTGATTCTTACGCTTGTATTGGGATGCGTTGCACACCAGACATGCATGCATGTTTGCACACTCTTTACGGTAGAGGTTATAGTCTTCAGATATGCATGTATTCCTTCTACTTCCATTTCCAATGAACAAAGAATCTTCTTGCCTTTGTAGGTGGTTTTGGCCAGCTCGTTTCACTCCGGAAGCATGTCCGCTAATAGACCTAACAGTGTCGTAAAACTCTTGTCGGACCAACCGTTGCTTGCCTTCAATTTCAGCAATTCGAGCACGCCTGACAATCTCGTGTAATTTGACTTGCAACATGTGAACAAAGGTTTATCCGAGTCCTCCATCAAGCCCCGGAATTTAACATACTCTCTCTCATCATAGTTCCCTTCTGCATCGCGAAGCATCTGATCCAAATTGTCATCAAGCAGCCTATCAGAATCGAAACCATAATCGACATGATCATCCGGCAGCATATCATTGACTTTATCAGTGATGTCATTATTACTACATATGAAACCCCTTCAAATTAAGTGTGCTTCAATATGCGCTCGGTTCTTAAACATCTTTAGATTCTCACAGTCAATGCATAGACAATACATATATTCCTCCCCTTATTCAACATATCCTCCTCGGCAGTTCTTGTAAAAGCAGAAACGCCATTAATGTACTCTTCACTCATACGGTTTCCAGCGTACATCCAACTTCGGTCCAACATTACACATATAACAATTTAGTATAACATATTCAATTAATTAATTGCTATATTATATATGTACGATCTAAATTAAGTACTTATATATAGCAAGAATAATTAATTACATTGAATTAAGTAGAAATAGACTATGAATTAACTAAACCCTAAACCATGCTAGATGTAAATAATCTTCTCTCTACATCAAGTTAGCTAGATCTAAACTATCTTCAATTCTCCTCACCAAAAGCTAGATCTAAATTATAATGCAATTAGGAACAAATTACTAACAATAGCTAGCCAATAACTTAGTGAATCCACAATTACTCTTGCCAAATAGTCTCCTTCCACCAAATAGCTTCCAAGCCCCGCCTCCAACTCAAAGCAACATCATATAGATCTAAAATTTAAGTCAGAAGGTCGACTGGTCTGCGCACAATTATTATAGTGGAATTATCACAGACGGTTCCTATTAAAACCGTCTATGATAAATTAATTATCTTATACGGTTTTTAATAGGAACCGTATATGAATTATCATAGACGGTTTAAACTAAAAATCATCTGTGATACTTCATAATATCATAGACGATTCTTGTTAATAACTATCTATGATACTTTATAGACGGTTTTAAATACGAACCATCTGTGATAGTTTATTTTCACAGATAGTTTTTTAGCACTAGCAGCAACACAGATGGTCTCTAAATTAAAACCTTCTGTAATTGTATTTAATACAGATGATTTTAGATTCTTTTTAATTCAGAAAACACGTTTTAAGCTTGAATTAATTCTTGAAAATTCATTTAGGCTTGAATTTGTTTTTTGGAAAAGGGAAATTTTATAAATAATTATTTTGACAAAATGTTTAGAAATCCCAAAATTGGGATGTTACAACTATCATGCATCATATTAAGATTATATATTCAGTTAGAAAAATAGTTATTGGTTATAGAAAAAATAGTTACTAAAGTAAAATATATATTACTACATTTCAAAGTACTACTGCATTTTGAAAATATCACTATTCATCAATATGCTTTTCCAAATTAAGAGTTTAATTACTATTGATTTTTTTATTTTCTCTCATGATTTGTCCCAACTTGCTCAACGTTTCTTGATTTTGCCCTTGTTTCTCATCTAAAATATATAGTTGACTATATTTCATAATTGAAGCTTATAATCAAGAAGAGAATTAAAATTAAGAGTAAATTACGTTGTAGGTCCCTGCATTTGTACACAAGTGGTTCAAATAGGTTTATGATCGAACATAAGGGATGCATATTTGTACCTGTAAAAAGTTTGATTAAGTGAGCCATATCCTGGTCCAAATCAACTCGAGCGCCCTATTTATTTTCACGGTTTTTCTAATAGTCATCACAGCTAGCCTTTTTCCAGTCCTCATACTTTTTGAGCCGTTGGTCTACTCTAAAATATGTTCACGCCTTAATTTAGACCCTCATGGCTCACTTGTCCCCGACTAAGTGAGCCATGGCAGCCCAGTTGTGAGGAGATGGTGCATCGAGGTGAAGGTCGTGTAGCTAGCAATAGTGATGGTCTGCAGTTGGCAGTTAGCTATATGGGATGAGATGATAGGAACTAATAATTAATAGCAGTGCAGAATCTCAAGGGCGATGACCATGCATATGCTACGAGCTGGAGATGCTACGAGCTGGAGCTGGACAATGGTATACGTGGGTGGGGCTGCATGATTAATAATCCCAGAGCAATTCAATTCACAATTATTTGAAGTTTCTAAAATGAGCAAGAAACTCCATTAACTAATGTGCAAAATCTTTTCAATTTTGCGTATATATCAATCAGTCTCTACTACGGTCTATAATTGGAAAACAGAAGAAGTAAAAAAAAAATTGCGTGAATAACACCTGCATCTAGCTACCAAATCACGCTTATTGATTTCTCGCTTACACCACTAAGGTTAATGTACAAATCAATAAAACCTTTTGCTTGCTTGCTTGCATGGCTCATGCATGCATGCATGTAGGCATGAAGCCATGCATGGATGTGTACGTACATGCTAGCTCGTTGGTTCACTGAAACATTGGGCTGCTGAAGCTTGACGACGAGGCGAGCCCTGAGTATATCTGCATCTGGCTGAGTATGTGCTCGAAGTTGTCGTTGGACTTCTCGATGGGGTGCGTGTGCGTGCCCTCGTACGTCGTCACCACCACTTCCTCGTCCCGGGACAGCCGCTGCACCTGCTTCTTCACGTTGCACCCTTTGTGCGTGCATCTGTAGTAGCTTCTGCATGCAAGCATGCAGCGGGAAAATTGAATTAATTAATTAATTTGCATGGACGGCCTATATATATAATTCAATATACATGGACCAACAAGAGAAAAATGGTACGAAAATAGATGAGCTAGTTAATTAGGGAAGAAATATATGTGGGGGTTATATGCATGTTGAGTACTACAAGATTGTCTGGCACATGTATCTTTGCTTTGTAACTAATTAAGCTAGCTAGCTCTAGGCATGCATGTATTTCATAGAGAGGAAGATGTGTACATGATTATATTGGTATGTTTTGCCTTTTGCTATATAAGTAAATTTATGTCAGGAGAAGTGCGTTTTGTTTTGGAAGACTGCGGAGAAGTTAGATCATCGTGATTGTGAATATATATGGTTTAGTTTACGTCAGCTCCCAACTCCTTAATTTAGAGCCTATTGGTGTACGTTGTGTGCATGATGCATATGACTGGGAATGTTAATTAGTTTTGCAAGTTCCTTTTAGAAGAGTATACAGCAAGCATTTAATTTGCACTAATTGATCCGTTTTACATATTCTGCGTTGGAACGTTCGAGCAAATATAATTGAGGATCATTTGTTTTAAGAGGATAAAGGATATGGATTGTTGTAATGGTGTAGATGAGCATACGTCTTATTTTATATAGTTCTTCCTTACAATTTACGCTAAAATATATTGATTTGTGTAATGTTTGATATACACAGGAAATGAAATTATAATGAATCTGTGCTTTCCCCGAAGAATGCATCGTTTTAATCTCCAGAGAGTCATCGAAATGAATTAGAAATGATGCATCAAATGTTGCTCCACAAGACAACCTTATTCTTCTTAATTGTTTTGTAAGAAATATCCTGGAAGGAAAGTATATTAAAATTGTCGTAGGAATGATTTTGATGGAGAATACATGCACGTGCATGTCTAGGTAATTTTGGTATATTTAGGTAGGAAGTATATATGACCATGATATATTCTGAGCAAAGAAGGAAAGAAAAGGTAGAGAGCCATGTCATGGAATGAAACTTTTTTTTTTGATAGAAACGGAAGGCATGCATCTAGTGCTTGCAGTGATATTATATTATTTTTTAGAACTCAAGAAATTTAAAACACAAATAGGGACTAATATAATGCATGTTTGCATACTATACAACTTAAACATTTCCATTTCTATTTCTTTCACATATATGTCTAGTTATTTTTATATTTATTTTAATATATAATAATGCTATCTCTGGCGTTGTTCATGCATTTCTAGTAGCATTTTATGCTTAATCGATCGATGAACTAAGGTCCCTCAAAAGGAAAAGGTACCAATCCTATAGAGGCCTAAAGAGGCCACGTTTTGTGCTCTAGGAGGCATGTAAAGATGGTGACCGAATTAGAATAGATGATGAGGATGAGACATGTCCTTATCCCATTCTAAGCAACCACTAGCAGAGCTCGGAAGATTCACTGGGACTCTATCTCACCTACTTTCTTCGAACCCTACATGAAAGTATACGCCAAACCTGTTAGGTTTCTTTCAGGAGAAAACACGCACATCATAAATAAATTGAAAGAATACAAAAATTTTTTGAATTTTTCTATTATCTTACTTGCTCCCATTTTCCCTTTTTTCTTCTTATAAAACGAGTTATAAGCCTCCTCAATATAAAGGCTAATAATCTCCTACTAGAATACATATTCAGATTTCAAGTTGGACACAACTTCAACTTGAGTCACATACGGAGACGGACTCTACTACGTCTCGAACTTGAAGTCAAGATTATTTCCAACAATCTCCCCCTTAATCTTGACTTGACATATTCTAATTTTAGTCTCAATGCATTATGAACTACCAGCCACGCCTCCACATGAAGCGTTCTACATACAAGCCACATGTAGGAACTCAACTCAACTGGTACGGGTCTATCTAGATGCAAAGATTCTAAAACATTGAGGCGGTCGGACTTAACTACGATTTACTAAACTCATACTTGACACAGAACGGTGACACATCTCCTCAATGTTCCGATATCTTTCCACCTTACTTGAGTTTGGACGGCGACACATCTTCTCAATGTCCCTGACTCAACTCATCATCAGAGCACTGTTGATTCATCATCGCTGAGCGCTTTAGCAAGAAACGCTTTCTTCGTCCTCCCCTTAGGGTTTTCTCTCTAGGCACAGGAATTGTGCTTTGCCTCAGGAGCACTGCTGCCTGTCTCGTGCGCTGACCGATCCGAAAGGAAGCCTGGTGCTGCTTGACTTTCTCTGAACCGAGAAAACAGAAGAACGTGCCTTGCGCATCTTTTTCTTGGGAGAGCTGCGCGAAGACGAGCGACATACGTCTCAGGAGCGCCGCGCGAGACGCGCTGAAACGGAATCACCGAGACGATTTTTTTAGCGACTCAATTCTTAGCTAGGCTCTGATACCACTTGTTAACTTTCTTCCAAGAGAAAACGCACCGAGACGATTTTTTTAGCGACTCAATTCTTAGCTAGGCTCTGATACCACTTGTTAACTTTCTTCCAAGAGAAAACGCACACATCGTAAATAAACTGAGAGAATATATGAAAATTTTTGAATTTCTCTATTCTCTTACTTGCTCCCTCTTTTCCCTTACTTTTCTTCTTACAAAACGGGCTACAAAACTCCTCAATATAAAGGCTAATAATCTCCTACTAGAATACGTATTCGGACTTCAAGTTGGACACAACTTAAATTTGAGTTACATATGTAGACGGACTCTTCTACGTCTTGGACTTGAAGTCAAGATTATTTCCAACAAAACCAATTAAAAAACCCCAAAAAAGAGAATCATTGATCGAAACCCTAGCAACATCCAAAATCAAATTAACATCACAAATATATATATATATATATATATATATATATATATATATATATATATATATATATATATATATATATATATATATATAGTTCAAGATCAACTGGTGGTGCAATTAGAACAAACCTGGGGAATTTGTTGTTCTTGACGGCCTTCTGCCCGTACTTCCTCCACCGGTAGCCGTCGTCAAGGATGTCGACCTGGCTGCGCGTCTGGAACGCATACCGAGGCCGCCGCTCCTTCTTCTCGCCTTTCCTCTGCCCGATGACGACCGGCCTATCCGCCTCACCTGCTCCTCCGGCAGGCCCCGCCGACGACTCTCCGCGGCCATGCGGACTTCTCGCACCATCACCACCATCCTTGGAGTTGGAGAGCTCCTCCTTGTACGTCCGCAAGAACAAGCCATGGCTCAAGCTGCTTCTGTTGCCTGCTTGTCCGTGGTGATGATCATGGCTGCTTGTGCCTGCAGCACTCATGATGTGGTACGAGTTGGAGGTAGAAGAAGCGGGCTGTGCCGGAAAGAGAATAGGGAAGTTTTCCATAGCTGCGCGTGTGACCTGTGCTAGGTTCAGCTCAGGAAGATATATGAGACGAAACTGGGAGTTTTACAAGATATATAGAGGGGTTAATGCCAAATGGTTCCCGTCCTTTCTCTGGTTAACCTTCACTTTGACCCGTAGACTATTAAAGGCGGCTTTCTGTGACATATACCACGCACAAATCACATGAATGTGTCATGAGAGAGAGAGAGAGAGAGAGAGAGATGCAGGAGAGATGCTTGTGTGCGGTTGTCGTAAACGGCACGCAAATTAATGCAAAGGTTGCGGGCTGAATTGGTGCTGGATTCAGAGTTGGACAAGGAATAGTAAAGACCAAGCTTTCGCTCCAGCTACTTTCCGTGCGTGCGTGTTTAGATGGCTAATTCGCACGAGTGCCATCCTTTGACCATTCCTGGGTATTAACTTATTCTGGATGCAATAGAGATGAACCTAGCATGTATACATGTAGGAATGGTATTGTAGGTTAGTGCACTGCATACAAAGCGAAAAGGTATATATCTTGGTCATCAGGGTCATGTGTGTGTTGAAATGTATTCCACCATAAGTACTGGCTAGCTAGTTGGAGTGTACAAAATGGACTGATCTGCCAACATGCATGTCAAAAAGAATAAAGTTAGAATTATGCATGCAAGTGGAGGTATGCACGTGCGACAAATCAAAAGGCCCTCTCAAGAAGATAACGTATGCGATAAATCTTCTAGGGTTTCGTCATCAACTTGCAAGGATATGGAAATAACTTCGCTTTATTAGTAAGCTATAAACTCAACCATTTGATGATAAGTCCTATCCTATATTTTAGAAACATTACATTTTTAATAAGCCTAATTTATAAAACGCACTACTACAAAAAGCCTAATACTAGACGCCAAAACGCAGACGGTTTTATCAAACCGTCTATGGCCGACACTAACACAGACGGTTTTAATTTGGACACCGTCTATGTTGATGGCGTCGGAGAAAACTATTATCACAGACGGTTCTTACCGATAAACCGTCTGTGATATTTTAGTATCACGCACCGTGCGCGATAATCGATCATCACGACGGTTTTTATTAAAACCGTCGTGATAGTCGATCATCACAGACGGTTTGTATTAAAAACCGTCTGTGATGATCTCAGAATTATCACAAACGGTTTTTTAAAACCGTCTGTGATAATGTCGCTAGACATTTATTGCGCCGCTCAGAATGGCACCTATCTTCATTTCGATCCAAATATGGCCGGTGCTGCACTCTTCGCTTAGGAGGTAAGCTAGGTGATTTCAGGCCAATTAATTTGGTGGGAGGAGGCAGAAATTGAGCTTTGAACATTCATACATTACTGGTTGCTCTAGATATGTTTAGTAATAAAATTTATTTTTTTTGCATTACAATTTAGATCTATATTTTGGTGAGTGTTATTGAAGATGGTTTGCATCTACTTGAACATACATGATCAGTTCCAGTCATGTGGGAGGCCAAATTTGTCAAAATTGTTGGTTATATACCTTCAGCGATCGCCGGGGAAATAGCTGTTGTGTTTATCATATGAATTAAGCTAGCAAAACATCAATGCATGTGGTATATATGGAGTAATAATTAATTAATTTAATTTTTAATACTAAGTTATTATATATACATAACGTAGGACCAAAACTGGATGTATGCCACGAACCGTGGGAGTGAAGAGTACATTAATGGCGTGTCAGCTTTTATAAGAGCTGCCGAGGAGGATATGTTGAATAAGGGAGTGGAATATATGTACTGTCCATGCACTGACTGCGAGAATTTAAAGATGTTTAAGAACTGAGGGCAAATTGAAGTGCACTTGATTCGGAGGGGTTTCAAAAAGGGTTATACGTGTTGGACCAGTCATGGCGAAGTCAATGATCATATGCCGCCGGATGACATTGCCGGTGAAGTGAATGATATGCCTCCGGATGATATCGCTGGTGAAGTGAATGACATGCTGCCGGATGGTGTCGATTGTTGTTCGGATTCAGATAGGTTGCACGATGACAATCTGGATCAGATGTTTCGCGATGTAGAAGAGAATTATGATGAGAGAGAGTATGTTAAATTCCAGGGCTTGATGGAGGACTCGGAGAAACCTTTGTTCACGTACTGCAGGTCAAAGTACACGAGGTTGTTGGCCGTGCTTGAACTGTTGAAATCAAAGGCAAGCAACGGTTGGTCCGACAAGAGTTTCACGTCGCTGCTAGGTCTTTTAGCGGACATGCTTCTGGAGGAAATGAGTTGCGTAAAACCACGTATAAAGCCAAGAAGGTTCTTTGTCTATTGGGAATGAAAGTAGAAAGAATACATGCATGTCCGAACGACTGTATCCTCTACCATAAAGAGTATGCAAACATGCATGTATGTCCGGTGTGCAACGCATCCCGATACAAACGTAACAATCAATCAGATGATGACGAGGTAACAGAGGTAAAGAAAGGACCACCTCCTTAGGTGGCATGGTATTTTCCTATAATTCTCCGTTTGAAAAGGTTTTTTGCAAATCCAAATGAGGCAAAACTACTGCGTTGGCACTCGGAGGAGCGCAAAAAGTTTTGCAGACTTCGGTGCAGAACCAAGGAATATAAGGTTTGGACTGAGTACAGATGGAATGAATCCTTTCAGTAGCATGAGCAGCCGACATAGCACATGACCTGTGACTCTCTGCATCTATAACCTTCCTCTTTGGTTATGTACGAAGCGAAAGTATATTTTGCTGTCAATACTTATCCAAGGGCCAAAGAAACCTGGGAATGATATCAATGTGTACCTAGCACCGTTGGTGCAAGATCTAAAAGTACTGTGGAACGAAGGGGTACAGGTGTGGGATGCATACAAATGAGAGAACTTCACTTTGCGCTCCTTATTGTTCTGCACCACAATTGATTATCCTGCTCTTGCTAACCTATCGGGCCAGAATACAAAACGTGCCAAAACTTGTACTCACTGTTTAGATGGTACCGAGAGTGTGTGACTGAAACACTCACTCAAAACCGTCTACATGTGTCACCGCCGGTTCCTTCGGAGGGCTCACCCATACCGCAAGATGAAGAAACAATTTGGCGGAGAGAAGGAAGACGGTTCAGTTCGAAGGCATTTAAGGGGAAAAGAGGTTTATGATATGGTTAAGGATTTAAATATTGTCCTCAGAAAGGGACGTAAATTGAGGGCTCATGAGAAGAACACCTAGAAGAAGAGATCAATATTTTGGGACTTATCTTATTGGGAGTACCTAGATGTTCGACACTATATCGACATCATGCACGTAGAAAAGAATGTATGTGGCAGCTTGATTGGTCTCTTACTGAACATTCGTGATAAAACAAAGGACGGCGTCAACGCACGGCTTGACTTGGCTGATATGGACATCAAGCCTGAGTTAGCACCGACAGAAACAGATAATGGACGAATGTACCTTCCCTCTGCGTGTTACACTCTGTCCAAGGCCGAGAAAACAGAATTGTGCCAGTGCTTGCATGGTGTCAAAGTTCCGTCTGGTTACTCCGGCAACGTGAAGAAACTTGTTTTGATGCAAGATTTGAAGTTAAATGGCATGAAGTCTCATGATTGTTATGTGCTGATGACACAGATGCTCCCTATTGCAATTAGAAATATTTTGCCGATCAAAGTTCGAGAGACAATCATGAGGTTATGTTATTTCTTTAACACAATTGCTAAGAAGGTCATCGATCCCGAAGGACTAGATGCTCTACAGGATGAGTTGGTGATGACTCTATGTCATCTTAAGATGTATTTCCCTCCGTTGTTTTTCGATATCATGGTCCATCTCATTGTTCGCGTTGTGTGGGAGATAAAAATATGCGGACCCGTATTCCTACGTAGCATGTACCTGTTTGAGAGGTTCATGGAAATTCTCAAGTCCTATGGACGAAATCGATCTCGACTGGAGGGCACGTCGTCGAAGGTTATACAAGCGAAGATGTCATTGAGTTTTGTGTCGATTATATGGCTCAGATTCAACCTATAGGTGTGCCTCAATCTCGTCATGAGGGGAGGCTGAAGGATATCAGAACTATCGGAAGAAAAGAAATCACTCCAGATATGGACACGTATACTCACGCCCATTTCACAGTCTTGCAACACATGACTGAAGTGACGCCTTATGTCAACCAGCACAAGGATTTGCTTCGGCAACAGAATCCAGAGCGGCCGGATGTTTGTATCATGAGGCAACACAACAGTCGGTTCAACCAATGGTTGAAGGACCAAATCGTTAGGAGCTCGCCAAGTGAGATGCTGACATGGTTGGCAAAAGGGCCAACATTTACAGTTGTGACATGGTAAGGATATGACATAAATGGGTACACATTCTATACACAGTCTCAGGATGTAAAGAGCACTAACTAGAACAGCGGTGTCCGCATAGATGCGTTCAGTACCGATGGGTTGAGAAACTTGTACCGTTGGGTGCATCTCCCACAGGTGAAGGTTGACAAGTACTGTGTCACTACCGTAGACCTCCAATGTGTCGGGTATAAAGACGAATCATTCGTACTCGCCAACCAAGTTGTTCAAGTTTTCTATGTAATCGGCCCGGCAAATAAGAAACGCCATGTAATTCTTCATGGAAAAAGGAGAATTGTCGGAGTAGAGAATGTAGTGGACAAGGAAGAATACAATCAATTTGACGAGTTACCTCCTTTTGGAAATGGCATAAGGGTCGACGACGAACAACGTGACCAAACTAGCTACGTACACATTAATCATTATGAAGGGCTAATTTTGAAAGGAAATAAGCAAGTGGAATGAGAATGTGTGACATATATATGGGCATTTGTATTTATGTATATAACAATGCATGTATGTGATGTATATGTGAATTGGCATTTTTGTATACAACAATGCATGTGTGTGAAGTATTTGTGAATTTGCATTTACGTATATGTGAAAATATGTGATATATAGGTAAATTTTGAAAATGAGTCATACAAATGTATCTCTATGTTCATTGGGCTGTTGTAAAGAAATACAAATGTATCTCTATGTTCATTTAATGCTGGTTGGTGTTTATATTAATAACTACAAGGGGCAAAGGCTTATCACAGACGGTTCTCAGTTTAGAATCGTCTGTGATAATAAATATCATAGACGGTTCTAAGTTTAGAACCGTATGTGATATTGATATCATAGAGGGTTCTTAATTAGAGCCGTCTGTAATAATCCTTTTTATATAACCCCCGCTAGGGTTTTGCGCGTACACTGCAGTTATTAGCAACCACTTAGTCGCTCTTCCGATCAAGCCCGTCGCCGCCGCCATCCCCCCGAGGCCGTCACCGTCCCCCTCCCTTGGGCCCGTCATCGCCGTCGTCCCCCCAAGGCCATCGCCGTCCACCTCCCTCGGGCCCATCACCGCCGCCGTCCCCCCGTCCCCGCCTCCATCCCCCTGAGGTAACTTTGAATCTTATTGTTTACATATATTGTTGTGTTGTTTCATAAATCTTATTGTTGTATACATATATATTGTTGTTGTTTCACATATTGTATACATATATTGTTGTTGTTTCATAAATCTTATTGTTGTATACATATATATTGCTGTTGTTTCATAAATCTTATACATATATTGTTGTTGTTTCATATATTGTATACATATATTATTGTTGTATATATATATTGTTGTTGTTTCATAAATCTTATACATATATTATTGTTGTTTCATATATTGTTTACATATATTGTTGTGTTGTTTCATAAATCTTATTGTTGTACATATATATTGTTGTTGTTTCATAAATCTTATACATATATTGTTGTATTGTTTCATAAATCTTATTGTTGTATACATATATATTGTTATATACATGTACATAAGGCCAACATGTCATCCGCGCATTCTTCGACATCATCGCAGGATGCGTCCGCTCCAAAATCAAAACGCCAAGGAAGAGAGCTATCGAAAAAGCCTGAGGGCTGATTTACCATCACAGAGGTCAATGGATCTAGGACCACTCTCCTTCCTCGCCAAGCAGTATGCGCATTTTGAAGAATGATCGGGATAGTTGCATCATAACGAATTGAGATAACATTCGATTCATGGAAGAGCGTGCCTGGGACTCAGAAACGTAAGCTTCTTACAGAAATTTTGGCATCGTTCGAGATCCCAGAAGAACACCAAGACATTGTGCAACGACATCGGGGGACGTCACCTTTCGAAAACTTGTAGACCAGCAAGTGTCCCAGCGCCTAGTAAGATATTGATCGAGCTACGTAGCTTGTAATTAATTCACAACTTCGTAGGAAGTGAAATGGCATGTCGTGCTCTTGCAGGAAGCGCTGAGTTTTGAATCTTCCCAGGGATCATTCCAGGGAACAAGGGAGAAAGATATACTCTCCGCGGCCCTGGGAGACAAGGAGCACCCGGGTCGTACGAGAGGCCTTGGGCTTTACGTTCCTTAGAAACATGATTTCCAAGATGACTTTGAATTGTATCGGCGTAGGAAGAGAACCAAAGCGAAGCGTGATTCACAGCTACGAGAAGATATCATGGCATCTCTTAGAGTGGAGATGGCTGATTATGTCAGAGATGAGATGCAGAGATTTACAGAAAATCAGCAGGCCACCGCCGCTCCTGTGCTAGCTAGCCCGCCCAACCGTTCGAGTAGTTTCTCGATCCATTGATAGGCCTATTGGAGTATCTAATTTTGTATTGTTATGTAGGAGCCTACAAAGTTCAGGCTCCAAGTGAGATATGCCTCCGTTCCCTTGTACGCTGCTTGCGGCCAAGCATATCCGTCTGCTATCGGGGCTGTGGTGCACCATACACCTATAGCACCAGGCTTCGCAAAAGTTCATGTGGATGGTATGCATGTCAATTTTGAGGTCGTCATGCTATCAAAGCCCCCCAATGACGAGATCGTGACTCTAGGGCAAGCTATTGAAACATTCATCCAGTAGCCCAAAAGCGACATATCCCTAGAGGCTTCATCACCGGTGATAGGACCACAAGGGCAGTGTGAACCAAAGCTACATACACTGATACCATCTCCACAAGGGCAGTGCGAACCAGAGCTACCTACACCTGTGCTATCTTCACGGGTGTTATTCTCGCCAAAGCAACTTGCACTGGTGCTATCTTTACAGTCGACTACCATAAAGTCGACCTACAGTTGAGGCAGTGGTAGGGGCAAACCAAAGAAGGATGATGATGATATCGCGTACCTGCCATTGGTCCACAAATTCGTGTTATGCAAGCCGATGATAATCCTGGAAGTGCACCTCCTAACCCTAGGACTTGGTTGCCAAACATTACACACTTGGTATATGGAACAGTGCAATAAGTCACAGGTAGAACGTCACTCATGTATCACTGTCAAATTCAGGAGTGATCATTTCCAGCACGAAATTCAGGATTGTGGCTCCGCGGTGACCTTTGAGGATATATTTGATCTTTTCACGCTCAACGCTCTCGATGCCTCACTCGTTTGATGCTGGACGCTGTAAGTCTGTACAATCACAATCTCTGTTCATGTAATACCGATATATGTCATATATAATTTATTGCTTTTCTGTGTATATATGTAGATTCATGATGACCCAAGCTAGATCATTGAAATCACCAATTGGTTTCCTGGACCCACGCTTGGTCGCCATTGATACCATCAGCGAGGATGCATCCTTCGTCGAGAGCTATATTACATCAACACTGCTGGCTCACCGCGATAAGGAATTTGTTCTTATGCCATACAATGAGCAC
>CM070765.1:9622527-9797527 GCA_036346245.1 Bonia amplexicaulis
AAGGGACCAGATTTGTCTTGCAACCACGCACCCACAAAGGATATCTTTGGATGGTCTCATCTTCACGGTCACATAGGGGACAGGCGGGATGAGGTAAACCTCTCTGGCCGACCTATCTGCGATCCGGCATCTATTATGGAAAGCAAGCCAAAGGAAAAATTGACACTTCTTGGCCCAAGTATTCCAAATGAGTTTCAAGGATCAAAGCGCCCGAGCCAAAGAAGAGAGCATTATAGGCGAGACTTGGTGAGTCTTGTCGAGGCGGTGAGCGCCAATTGTGCACATCTGCTAAGTCGAGTTGCGGTTGCACATCGAAACAAGATTCCGGACAACAAAATAATCTAACAGAGCGACCATAGTGAGGGCACCTCGCAAGTCCACGATCGATGGTGTCCAACAGAGCATCAAAAACTATCGTCGTTTGGTCGTCCTCTTGTGACCCGAGCAAAAGGTGAGGAGCAAGTAGCTCAATGGATGCCCATGCGACCACTTATCGGTCCAAAGAGAGTAGATTTTCCATCACCGACAACGGTGAACACCGCCATGGAGAAGAAGGCATGTACTGGAAGGGTGTAACAAGATCTTAAACTCCGCCCATGGCACATCGGTTGGGTCTTAGCAAGCCACAACCATCTCAATCTCAAGGCCCGACCAAGGATTTTAGATCATGTATACCAAGTCAACCTAGCTCTTTAGGCGGCAAACTCTAGGCCAAGTGAGTAAACAATGACCCCATTAGCTTCTCTTCTTCCTCTCCAAAGAAAACTCCTTCTAATCTTGTCGATTTCCTTGATAGCCCAAGGGGAAGATCCGAAGCTATAGCGGATAAATCACCATAGATGTCATTACAAAGCGGACCATTACCAATCTCCCATTCTGTTCATTAGATCAGATTTCCAACATGGCAAATGGGCGTGATGCGGTCTATGATGGGTGAACTTGCCCTTTGGTCAATTTCTTAAGCGAAAGCGGGAGGCCCAAGTACTTGCAAGGGAAATCTGAACTACACATGACATATGTTCTTTGGATTATGGCAATATCCTCATCGAAACCTTGTATGGGGAGGCACTACTCTTTTGAATGTTGGTTTTGAGACACGAGGCGGTGCCAAACAAGCGAAGGACAGCGAGATCAACTCCAAATCGAGAGCAAGCAGTGCGAGGAAGAACCACATCATCCGCATAAAGAGACTCTATGTTTGAGGGCGATTTGCAAGTGGTTGGAGGAGACCTTAAATCATCGGCTTTTGAATAGTTGCATTCAACACATCCATAACCAAAATAAATAGCATCGGAGAAAGCGGGTCGCCTTGCTCGAGTCCCTTTGATGTTGAATCTCCTCACCGGGATGCCATTGAGAAGGACCCTTGTTGAAGATGCATTAAGAAGGCCACAAATCAAATTCCTCCAAATAGGTCCGAAACCACGATGCGTAAAACCTCCAAAAGGAACGGCCACGAAATTGAGTCAAAAGCTTTTGAAATATCTAGCTTGAGGAGAATTCGAGGGGCCTTTTGCTGGTTTAGAAATTTTGCAGTCTATTGGACCAACATGAAGTTATCTTGAATACACCTCCCCTTAATAAACGCACTTTGGTTGCTGGCCACAATCTCATGGAGTCTTCGCGCCAATCTGTTAGCAAGAATCTTAGTAACCAATTTTGCAAAGCTGTGGATCAGGCTTATGGGCCTAAAGTCTTTGACACAGTGCGCATCTTCCTTTTTGAATTAAGGTTAGATAAGTGAATTTAGCGACCTAAGATGCTGAAATCACCAATGGACAGACAATTAGAGCGTAGAGATATCTTCTTTGATGATAAGCCAACAAGACTTAAAAAACGGCCTGTAAAGCCATCCGGCCCAAGGGCCTTATCAGAAGGCATTTCTTTAATCGTGTCCCAGACTTCTTGTTCAGAAAAAGGGAGCTCTAGGTCCTGAAGATCAGAGTGAGGTAGGTTCAGATGTTCCAGATCAATAGAGAAGTCCCTTTCTTCTGTTGTTCCAATCAGATTGTGATAATAATCCAACACGGCTTGTGCCTTCTCAGCGTGACCTGTGAGGATTCGGTCACCATCCACCAAATTAGGGATAAAATTCTTCATTTTTCTATGCTTTGCATGGAGGTGAAAAAAACGAGTATTTGCATCACCATCCTTGATGTAAGCAATTCTGGATCTTGACCGTGCCATGGTACGCTGCAGCGAGGTAAGACCAAGACAGTGTTTCTTGAGCATACGGTGCAGGGCTGCTTCTTCAACAGACAGAGTACGAAAATCCTGAGCAATCTCGAGTTGGTGTACAACTTCTCGAGCCAAGGCGGTCGTGTTTTAACATGGCCGACCTGCTTCTGGCTCCAGCTTTGTAATGCACGGGATACTTCCTTGAACTTGAAGGAGAGGGTCTCAACCGGGCATAATCTTGGCTGGACTGAAGACCACGCCTGGGAGACGACCTCAGAGAACCCAGCGATGGACGGCCAAAAGGCTTCAAAATGGAACCTTCCTTTTCTCTTGTTCATATCATAAAGACCAAGCAGCAAAGGGCAATGATCTGAGACCTCCGTAGCAGTACTTTGCAACAGGGAGAAAGGGAATATAAGTTCCCAATCCACAGAACAGAAGGCTCGATCCAACTTTACAAGTGTGGGAGAACTCTGCTCATTAGACCAAGTAAATTTTCGACCAAAAAGAGGGAGCTCTTTAACCGCAAGGTCATCTAAACACCGGCAAAACCTACCCATCATTGCTCGGTTAAGGTTAGTGTTATTCTTATCCTCGACGGTAAATCAAGTTGAAGTCTCCTACTACCAACCGGGGCGATACATTGGGCACGAATTGTCCGAGCTCTTGCAAGAAAAGAATCTTGTCATCGAAGATTGAGGTCCGTAAACACATGTTAACCACCAATCTTGCCCGAGCGCGAACCGAATCGGTGAATACAAATCCACACGCATAGATAGAGCTGCACCAAGCCTATCCCGCCAACAGATCAAAATACCTCCACTGGCCCCATTTGCCTCAAGAAAAGTAAAGTGGGGAAAAGAAGGCCCAAGCATAGAAAGCAAAAACCTCACAGAAATATCACCCATCTTTGTTTCTTGGAGACAAACAATATCACCCTTAACAGACTCAACCAAGCTTCTTACTGAATTCTATCTCGCGGCTGAATTTAAACCGCGGACGTTCCAAAATATGATGCGGGAGGGATCCATAGGAAAAGAGGAAAAAGAAAAAGCGACCTGCGTCCAGCAACTAGACAACACAAGACAGGTCCTCCACGGGCGACTTCAAGCTCAAGGTGCCCGACCAAAGAGTCTTGCCGGTGCCACGATATGAGGCGCGATGAGGCTGCCGGAAAAGTTTACCATAATCTCCCAAAGCCTTCTTGTTGTCTGTACATCTTCGAGGATAGGCCTAAGGAGCGCATCACAATCTTTTGAGGATTTGCTTGAGAGGATCAGCAGAGGCCGCCAACCTTCTGCTGCGACGAGGTGGACTAGCTCCCAATGAGATAGGATTTGGGCCTCACGCTCGAATTTTTGGTGGTGGCAGCATAGCTCTTGCACTCTTGGTCAGATCTGAAATGAATCTTGTCTTTGCCGAAGTTGGTGTGGAGGGGCACACCGAAGCGAAAGCTTGACATGGGGTTGTGACATCAATTTGCCACGGCGAGTGCGTCGTCGTGAGTACACTGCGTGGCGAGATAGCATATCTTGGCGTGAGCATCCGAGTAGCAATATGTTCACTCGACGTAGGGGCCTCAAGAGGGCATAACTGAATTCCTCTCACCAAAGCATTCATAGCGGTGGGTCCACCGGTTCAAGGCGATCAACTTTGCTCAACACGGGAGCGGACCCGAATCCGGGAGTCAAAGGTGACTCGACCACCGGGAGCGCAATAGTTTGGCCAGGCCCATCAAGAAGAAGCCCAGGCAATGATGGTTCCGGGGTGATCACAAGCGGGGGCAAAGTGGTAACTGGATTAAAATCCTCATGCAGATCTTCGGGAGCAGCGGGAGAATCGCCATCATCAGAGGAGCAATAAATGATGGGGCGGCGGACGCTTGAGTGCAACACCACCGGGCTCGGTGTTGTTGTTGGAGGCGACGCCTGGGACACTGCACCTTGTCCGGGATGTTTGCCACGTGGCTCGGACGGTCGGGAGAGGCCAACGCCGGGCGTGGCCTGCAACCGAGACCCCGAAGAAGACGCCGGCGACGGCGACGCCGGTGACGCCGATTGCCGCTACCCCGATCCCTCGCATCCGGGGGAGGAGACGAGGGAGGAACCGCCGCCGTCCCCTGGGTGGCCACCGCAGACGAGATCCATTGCGTACACGAGCCATCGACGAAAAATATCCCTTGGTTGATTGTGTGCGGGTGAATCTCGAACCAAGCGAATTCATCTAGTAATCTGTTCGTAGTAGCAAGCTCCGGGCATGCGCCGGGATGCCACCGATCGTGACCTCAACCGCCGTGAGGAAAAGGCCGGAAGAGCCATAGAAGCGAGACCAGCGCTTAATGAGAAGCACGAGAGAGGAGGTGGCGAAGGAAGGCCACCATTGTAGACGCAGTGGCGGTCACTTCATCCGGAGGAAAAGCAAAAACTTGGAGAATTGCGACGAAGACCGGCGCCTCCTCGGCCGGGCCGAACCTATGGGCGATTTGCGCCGTGAGGAGTTCAACGATATCTGAGCACTCTCCCACAATGAAAATGACGAGGCGCGGGCTCATCCTCCTCTCCGCCAAGCTGGCGGGCCGCGCAATGAAACGTTGTGGCCTTCTCATAATATCTTGAGCAATGGACCTCCAACTCCCACGGAAAGCGAGGAGGTGGCGACACGAACCCGCATTGCCATCGGCAAAGCGAGA
Source organism: Bonia amplexicaulis (assembly GCA_036346245.1). Classification (NCBI taxonomy): domain Eukaryota; kingdom Viridiplantae; phylum Streptophyta; class Magnoliopsida; order Poales; family Poaceae; genus Bonia; species Bonia amplexicaulis. Next base: position 9,627,395 of record CM070765.1, read on the forward strand.
GGGAGAAGGGGCGATTGTCCGACCATCCGCCGCCGCCGGGTCCGACCGCCGGCGTCCTTCTGCGACGGCCGCCGGGTCCTTCTCCACCGCCAAGGCCCACAGCAACCGCGCCACCTTCGGCCGGCAGGAAGGCGGCACCGCGAAAGGTAAAGGTGAACTGGCGCGGACCATCTTCCTCGGGCGGGAGGCGCGGGCGTGCGGCAGCAACTCGGCGTGGACACCCGGCGAATGGTGGCCCGAGGCGAACAGCAGCGGCGCGTCGGGTGGCGACACGCAGCGGACGCGATGCGAGGAGACAAACAATTAAAGCACTTCCCTTGAGGTCTTTGGGTGCGGGCCGCGGGGCGGAGGCGCCTCCGGCGGGCTTGGCGACTTCGAACTCTTGCCGGTAGTCGGTGTCTGCGCGACTGAATCAAGCGGTGAGGTTCGGCGCACGACGACCTTCGGCGGCCGAGCTCGCCCAGCTGGGGCTAGCGCGATCAGGACATCACGGAAGCTCGCCGGGGCGGAAGTCCTAGGGCACACGACACCAGCGGACGAGGTCGGACTTGAATCCCTCCACCGCTGCGCCTTGGGCATACGACGCAGCGGGAGGCGGGGAGGAAGAGGGGTCCCGACGCACGGAAGGATAGGGTGGTCGGCCGGGAGGAGGCGGCTTTGAGGGTGGCCGCCGGCCGGGCGGCCGCCGTGGAGCTCGGGGAAGGGGCGTCGGGAGGTGGATGGGCGGGAGGCGGCGGGCGGAGGCGAGGGGCCATCCGATTCGGCGATGCGTCTTGAAACCCACAGATTTACATGCTTATTTTCTCAACATATCAACCATTGAATACATTGGCTCAAAAATGATGTGTCCATGGCACATATTTCCACCTTAAACAGAAACCTAGTTATGGAGTTTGTTTTACGATTATGAGCATAACATGGCAGCTTTTTAATAAAGAAACTGCAAGGTCTACATTAATATTTCTAAATCCAGCCTGCCCCAGCATATGATTAAACTGCTATCCTAGCTAAAGCAACAAAAACCCATAGTCAGAAAGAAGTGAAAGGATTCTTCACAATAAGACATTTGGTGCAAGCTCAGGAACTGCAAAAGCCAATGTAGGGCATGTTTGGTAGAGCTCCAGATTCCTATTTTCCAGCTTCTGCTCCTAATTCTCTGAGAATCTACTTCTCTGAGAATCTGGAGCTACCTCATAAAAGCGTTTGGGTAATAGGTTGGCTCCAAAAACCCTAAAAGGGGGGTTAGAGAAAAATAGACCATGATACCTCTAGTTGTTGCACTTCATTTTTGTCCCTGTCTTACTCCATCGTATTCAAAGTATTTTTTGTAAAGAACAATCGGTAAGTGTAACCCTCTCCAAAATGCACCTAAACCTAAAGTCCTAAACGGATTAAAAAGAACTGCAACATTTTTTCTGATAAACTCAATCATGTAGTTGCGGGGAGGGGGGGGAGGGAAGGGAAGGAGGAGGAGGGGGGGGGGTTTTGGGGTCCTGCTTTCCTTTAGGGGGGGTTTTTAAAATATAAAAATTTTAACATTTCTCTTTTTTTTTGTTATTGGTTCCATTTCAAAACCATTTACATAACATTCAAATGCTACTAGATTTAAGTAAAAGCCATGTGATAGTAAAAGTTCAGACATAAAATCATTTGTATAAATACTTGTGCTCATAACGCAATAAGTACATAGCATGATAGTAAATATCCTGGTGATACTAGGTTAATTGATAAACATGTAATATGCAGTTTGTTGAGTAGCGGAGGATGATGCTATGTGTCTTCTCTGAGAGCTTGTAGGCCATAGTGCTTTATCCTGTTAGCTAGGAGCTCTGTAAGTAGTGTTAACAATTCTTAGTTTTCTGGCCTTCGGTGGACCAGCATGAGTTTCTAGTAGCTGTACGTGAATGTGCGTGTGCCGATGACGTGCCCCTGCTACAGTTTCACTAGATGAGTGTATACTCTATAACATGATAGATGGGATAGAATGCAGTGCTTGTATGCTTTCCCAAACTGATTGTCCAAACTGATAGATTTATAAATGCTTGAGGGTCCAATTTCATGAAGAAATGTATGCTTTCCCAAACTGATTGTCCTATACTTTTGGAGACTGTCAAGACAGCATATGCCCATTTCATGTTTCTGTAATCTATATTAGCTGAGAGAACAAAATATTAGAATATTCACAATAGATATAGTTTCATTCTTTCAGAACTCTTCATTTTTAGAAGTATCTGTGGAACACTATATGCACCACATTGGTTATACTAATGTTTATCTCCATCTGATTTCTGCATTGAGCTCAGGCAATGCTTCTAGGTAACTCACGCATCGTTTCTTCCCCTTTCAGTTCACCAATGAAGGCTGTCCCCAATTCTTTACCAGGTGATAATACTTAAGGAACAGGTAGTGCAATGACATGGGTAAAAACAACAAACAAGGAAAATTTTCTTTCGTGGAAGGACATAAGATGTGTGCCAGAAAGTCTAGATCTATGGCAAGCTTTTCCACAGAACTTCAGTTGTTGGTTTTGTCTGGAGTTACTGAGCAGCTGCCTCTAATGTATGGACTAAACTCAAGCGGACATCCCTGGGTTGACTTGCTTGCCTCTCAGAGATACCCTGCTCTGCTGGTGGTGGTAATGAGCAAACCGTTATGCGTGTGATACATGGAAGTGGCCCCCTATCTGGTTTACTTCAGCGAAGCCCTGTATCGATTCTTCAATCTACATATGCAGATGATGATTGCATTTCTGGGAGTCGACACTACACTGCAGGTAACAGAACTTGGCTAACAAACACTATTCATATTCATGTGCTATTTTACCCGGTGACCTTGGAGACCCTGGTGGCGGGGATGGCCTGAGGAGAGCAGGACGACAGAAGGCAAAGCTAGGGTTACGAGAGGCAGGGGGAATAGGGTTAGGCGGAGACCTCACCTTGCCGGAGGAGCGCACGGAAGGGAGGCCGACGTCACCGCCGTGGAGTCTCCAAGGCTCGTTGTGGAGTCGCCGACATCGTCACGCAAGCGCCGATGAAGCCCATGCAGTCGCCCCCCGGGTCGGCTGATCAAATCCTCAGGATGACGCTTTGGCCGAATGCTTCTCTGTCTGGGAAAACCGAAGGGTGCCAAAGGGCATAACCAATAGCATTTGCGGTTAATTTCTTAAGTTCCATGGGCTATAACATTTTACAGTGTTGGCTCCAACGAGAATCCACCTCAAGACAGATCATTTTAAACTCTTCTCTTCATAAAAAGCAGAATCAATCAATTTTAAGAAGCTAGTTGTTTGGCATAGTTTTACTAGATTCAATAGAGAAATTAGGAGCAGAAGCTCTACCAAACAGGCCCGTAATAACACAATTGTAAGTATTTAGTACCATTTGAACATTAAATATCAAATGTATTTGCTCAGGAACTGCAAGTTGCCAAAAAAACTCCCCAGACACCAGATGCTATTTTATCAATGTAAACAAATCATATCATTTCTATGTGTACAAATAACATTAAAGAAGGTAAACTGCCGACATGTACTTGGTTAACGACACTTGTCAATCACCAATTCACCATAACCTGTGGAATTATAAGTAACATGAGAATTCACTTCTTGAATAATTTGAGACTGTTCCAATGCACAATACATGTAACGACATTTATAGGACTTCACTGAAGCTCAACTAAACTGAGATAGCTTAATTAAATCACACAACTGTGGTGTGCTTAGGCCTATTGGCCCAAGTTTACCATGCCTGGTAAATCGGTTCCAGGCCAGTGGGCTGGCCAATTTAATAGCTAGCATCACATGGCACAAGGGCAAATTTGAGACCCAAATATTACCTAATGGTTCAAATGCATGCAATGCTCAGCTCTTACTATTACTCAAGTTCAATCATTATATGAGGCAAACATGACGTTAACAAAATGACAATTGACAAATCAAGATACTACCTCTTGCTAGCCTAAACATCAAATTAGTTAGCCTCATTAAGTTAAAAATATGACAGGGCTCAGAAAATCTAGTCAAAGAAAACAAAAGTGAGAACAGAATAGCTGGCTAAAGTACCATAAGTGATGGTTGAAGTGAATTTTACATGATAGCTCAATATCTTTAGCTAGGGTCAGTAATTTGAAGGTTAAGTTGCACATATTCATCACAGTGCTGCGTAAATATACTAGTTCTAACCAAAACAAGCCAACAGGATCCCAATTGGTTTACAATGCATAAGGCATAAGCACATGTACATGTGGGTACATATACTATCTTAGCCCTCCAAAGTGCCTCAAGACTCATGCAAGGGACATTCCAATGATTAGAAGATGGGATTGGGATTTGAATTTTAAAAGTTTGCATCAATCTCGAGGCACATTTGATGGTGGTCATAGTACATGTGCCCACATGTACACTGGCAAAACCACATTCTTGGTTTGACAAAAATACACAGTTTTTACATGAAGAAATGACATAAAGGCTCTCAATTGACATACATAATTTTTTTCTACATATCCATTAGGCATCTTAATTGAATGGAAAGCAACTTGCAGAATACTTATAGATAATATCCCCAGCTTTATTTTTTTGTTGATTTTACATCACTTAGTTTGCAGAAAATATTGTACATCATAAGAAGGTACAGTTTTTTTGCAAGGGAAAAAGAAGGTGCAATTTTGATCACTTGATAACTGGAGTAGGACTTGAGCCTACCATTCTTTAGAGCTCTGCTCCTGGATAGCTGAAATGTGCTAGTTGTGCGTTTCCAAATGAATATTCTTTACACTTTGCTGTCCCTACCACATTTTCTACACAATTCTTAACGGGTTGTTATCATAACCCAATACTACATCCTTATCAACAAAATGTACAAATTAGAGCTGTCAAAAGTCAAAACGAAACACGACACGACACGCATCATTAGAGCTGTAAATGGGTTTGCTATAATGACTTTGGAGATGACCCATGTAGGTGTAGTTGAGTCATGAATGTGGTTTCAATCATAAACAGATCGATACAAACTGACACAATAAATTAACAGGTCAAATATGGCATGAACCCAATTTGACTGAGCCACATTAATGACAAAACTAGACCTACATAGCTCATCTCCAAACCCACTAAGGTCAACCCTTCAATCCCGCCTACACGACATGAATCCATTGACACGATCTATTGACATCTCTAGTATAAATGGACATATCATTCGTTGTATAATATGTTAGCCAAACTTTACAGGGAATACAAAATAAATGAAAGTAGATTATCAACGAACCAAAATAGACAAAATCAGGGTACAGTGTTAAAATTCAACGTACCGAAAAGTTTGAGGACTTACTGCCATAAATTTACAAATTAGGTATCCTTGAGGTTGCATAAGCACATAACATACCAGCTTTTGGCATACAACTTATAAGTCAACAATATTTCTTGCAAAGAATATGTGTGCTATAATGCAGACTTTAGAAAGTCATTTCTGATTAGCATAGCTGAAATAGTGCACTACAAGCATACAATTATATCACTCTATGACTTCAAGACCCTCCAATTTTTGTAAAAAGAACTGAAAGGCCAGATTAATTGATTTAGAGAGACATTCCAATCAGATCTTTCCATCATAATATGTTTGGAGAGATGATATTTGACTAATTACAGGACTAGAAATAGCTCTTGCGGTGGCATGCATTTTGAAGGAAATACCTTCAACACTCCACAATAGATTCATAGAAGTAGGCAGACATTACGACTCTTACTAGCTATATCAACACATTCCAGATCGTAAAATTGGGATTTGAGAGGCACCAAAACCATTGCATTCCAAATTTTCGAGTGAATCAAACTAGGTGTACCTAGACCATAGTAAAATTTGGCTACATGAATGTTCTTCATGTGCATACCGCACAAGACACTGAGACACAGCATTATTCAAAGTACAGAACTGAGACCTAGAATCATAGAGACAACAATAGTGAAATTAAAGAGAACCCACAAAGAGACATCACCCAGAGTCACTGACCACCTCTGATACCATCCAAGTCCTCAGATGGCTGCACCACTGCTCTTCCTTGCCAGCTTGGTCCACTCTGTGTGGAACGAACCTGGACGGTCAATGCGCTCATATGTATGTGCCCCAAACAAGTCCCTTTGAGCTTGGATCAGATTTGCAGGCAGCCGACTGCACCTGTAGGTATCAAAGTATGAAAGGCTAGCAGACATCCCTGGAGTGCTAATCCCAGCCTCCACTGCACGTGCCACAACCCACCGCCATGCATTCTGCCGCTGCACCATCTCCCTTGCAAACTCCCTGTCCACAATCAAATTGGCCAGCTCAGGGTTTCTATCGTATGCCCTCTTGATCCTATCAAGAAACCTTGCACGGATAATGCACCCACCCTTCCAAATCCTTGCAAGCTCTGCAAGGTTAAGATTCCACCCCTTCTCCACACTCTTCGCTCTCAGAAGATTCATACCTTGCGCATAGCTGCAAATCTTCGACGCATAAAGTGCCTGCCTCACCCTGTCCACCAACACCTTCTTATCAACACTAATCCTCTCTAGCAGCCCTGCTGGCATCCCCTCCTCCTCCAGCACCCCTGCAGCTGCAACCCGCTCGTCCTTCAACCCTGACAAGTACCTCCCGTCCAGCGATGCTGCAATTGTGGGTGCAGCCACCGCAAGCTCCGCCGCCTGCTGCACCGTCCACTTCCCAGTCCCCTTCATCCCAGTCTTGTCAAGAATCTTGTCCACCAGCGCCCCACCGCTGCTCCCATCCAGTGGGTCAGCCACCGTGAATATGTCTGCAGTGATCTCAACCAAGAAACTCTCAAGCTCCCCCTGGTTCCACTCAGCAAACACATCAGCAATCTCCGAATTCGAGAGCCCACCAACACGGCGAAGCACATCATAGGCCTCAGCAATGAGCTGCATATCACCATACTCGATCCCATTATGCACCATCTTGACAAAGTTACCCGCGCCACCGGGCCCAACAAAAGTGACACACGGTCCATCCTCCGTCTGCGCCGCGACCTTTGCAAGGATGTCCCTGATGTTGTTGTAGGCCTCGACGTGCCCGCCGGGCATGAGCGAGGGCCCGTTCCTCGCGCCGTCCTCGCCGCCGGAGACGCCCATCCCGAGGTACAGGATCCCGCGGGAGGCGGCCTCCTCGATGCGGTGCTCGGTGTTCTGGTACCACTCGTTCCCTCCGTCGACGATGGCGTCGCCAGCGTCGAGGTACGGCGAGAGAGCCGCGATGGTGGCGTCGACGGCGGGGCCCGCCTGGACGAGGAGGACCACGGTGCGCGGCCGCGAGAGGGAGAGAACGAAGGCGCGCGGGTCGCGGTGGCCGAGGACCGGGAGCGCGCCCTCGGCGGCGGCGCGGGAGAGCGTGGCGTCGACCTTGGCGGCGGTGCGGTTGTAGACCGAGATCGGGAAGCCCTTCTCGGCGATGTTGAGGGCCAGGTTCTGGCCCATGGTGGCGAGGCCGGCGAGGCCGATGCGCGGCGGCGAGGACTGAGCCGCGGCGACCGCGGGTGGCGCCGGCACCGGGGAGGCCATCGGCTAAGGTTTGGGGTTAGGGTTTTGGGATTGGACGGCGGTGAGGCGGTGGAGATGGGAATGGGGAGAGGTTGGAGGAGGGGGAGCGTTGTGCAGTATAGCCGTGTAGGGGAGAGAAATATGGTTTGGGATTTTTGATGGGGTCCCTGGAGTTTAGGGCAATTCCGAAAATGGGGCTTCAGTGGAAACAAGTCAGTTTTTGCCCTTGGCATGAACCGGTGAACTTGAATTATGCTCTCTCTCCGGTCATAAAAATCCATAAATATCATTTTCCGTATATTAGATTCAAATATTGAAAAAGATACTGATAGTTAAAATGAGAAAGTTTGATTGTATGTAACCAAAACGATACTTTTGTGACTAGAGAGAGTAATAAATTAGTAAAATAGCATACACCATCAACGTGATATATAGGAAATGTTGAATGAGCAAAAGCGTAACTAAGCTAATTAGTACAATAAGCGTGTAAATAAAATAATTTGGTTGTTTTCTACGATAGTATCGTAACTTCACAACGTAGAATCTACTGGCAGCAAAGGTCGACTCGATGGAATCCAATCGTACGTATCATTGGCACCAAATACATCTCAATTCCAAAATTGTGAGGTTCCTTGGTATAATTATTTGGTCAATTCGCCCCCCATTCGACAATTCTCCCAGTACAAACCTACTAAAAAATAATTTCTAAAATTTCATCAGCCAGGGTCTTTCAAAAATATTTGCGTAAATGACACCAAAGCTCAAAGCAGCTGACGCAGGTTGCACCTTCTTCCTTCCATTCCGTTCCCATTTTTTCGGCGGAAGAAATACGCTTACGGGCTAACGAGAGAAACCACCAAACTGCAGGGTAGCTTTCGTAAAACCCCCCTTCTCCACTGCAGCCCTCCACGGGGGCGGGCGGACTCGTGGAGGCGGCCAAAGGGCGGCTGCACAGGGAGATATTTTTTTAGCTCTTCAGCCCCTCGAAATTTCGTATATATTATATGCATCTAGACCAATCAGGTCAGCCTAAGATGCCACTTGATTGGGCTGAAATAAGTTAATTTATAACTAAAATTACACAGTAACTAATGGTGGTTTATTTGACGTAACTAAATTTAAAAAATTTAAAAATAAAAAAACAGATTAGCCCATCATTAACAATACAAACCAATATAGAAACAAAATTAGCAAAAAAGCTTAAGAAAAAACTAAAAGTCAGAAAGAAAAAGATAAAATCTAGAAATAGTAAAAATAAATAGAAAGTCAAAAGCTTAAGCCGAATTGAATGAGACCTAGGGCCTGTTATTTTTGGCTAAAGCTTATAACTTTTGGCTGCGATTTGTAATATTTAGGTTATTCATGCGATAAATTATAGACTAACAGAAATCAATATGGAAAAAAAATTCTGCAAAAAAGAACAGGGTTAGGTAGAGGCTGCCAAAAGCGCAGGTCACCTCCTCTGGCTGCTCGGTCCGTGCAAGGGCCAGCTGCCGTTTGGTTCCATTGGAGACGCCAAGGTCAGCCTAGTGCCCTCCCATCTCCGACAGGAGTTGCATGCAGCCTTTGGCGCCCCTGCAACCGACGTGATTGACTTCACAACCAAAATGGGACCTGATTTCCATACAAAGAGCCATCGTTGGCATTATTCCGTGTGAAACTCTTGTGCTCCAGTCGGATCCAGCTAAGCTGAGCCGCGCCGTGCTAAACCCAAGCAAGACGAGCTCAAAAAACGAATCGGACCAACCAAAGCAAGCTCTCACGCATTGCATAGTCGCATTTTAAGGTATTGGTTCATGCGAAAATCGATTTCTTAGAGGGATTTTCCAAACAGATTTTTTAAGACTAAAATCATGTTCACTATCAGCATCAATATCTTAAAAAAAACATTCACAAAAACCAAAATAATAAGGTCCTTGTCAGCCTAGTTTCAGCTTCTGCCTGCCAACCTTCATATACAAAATAAAGCAAAGCCAATGTATAAGTCTTAGCCCTGTTTTTTTAGCTTTTCAACAATTTTTAGTTTTTAACTTCTCTCGACAATCACTATTTATTAGACTAATAAGACACAATTAAAAAGTATAAACCATAGTCCCTAAAAGAACAGGTCCAAAGATTTCAACAACCGCTGCAAGCGCCGCCACCTAGTACCATTTTCAAGTACGACACTCCGGTTTCTCAACAACAGCAGAAAAACGCAACAAAAATCATACTTTTAAACTCTGCACGTCAACATCTAGTGCTTAAAAGGAGAAACCTAAAGCACACATGTAGTAGACAATTAGTCGTCCAACAGTACGGGGTTTTTACCAAATACACGAATGTGTTGCAAGGATTTCATGAGGTACATCGTCGCGGGGTACACACGAGTTGGCCCTTCCAACAGGGTGTACGCAAACAGCTCTCACGTTCGAGTCATCACTGGCTCCAAGTAAAAGGGGAGCCAGTTTATAAGCAACTGAACTGAAGTACAGTTGCGAATAGGCAGAGAACATCTCCAAATGAACATTCAGCACCATCACCAAAAACAAGCTAGTGCGATGTTCTGTTAATTCTTACATAATAGCAGTCCGATTAATTTTTTCCATGCTCAATAGACTGGGGCTCCAACTGAGCCACCTGCAAATAAAGAAAGTGGGTCAAAGAAAGGCTAATATCAGCAACCAGCTGAGCCTTGTGTACAGTATAATTTCTATTTTATAACCTATTTGCCTTCCATTCCACCTCAGCAATCAGGTTTATGTACTGGTATGAGCTACCATGGATAAAAAGACTAGTATACCAGCACAACCCTATAATATCATGGACAAGAAGACTAGTACACCAGCACATGATCCTGTATGCTATCAGCAGTATAGCATAAGCAGTGGATCTTTTAATCTTCTACCAGACAGCCAGCAAACTTTGAAGAACAAAAAAAGCATCATTTACGAGTAGAAATGCTAGAAGATTACCACTATATTGCCATTTTCATTTCTATCTTCTGGTGAGGATCATAGCCAACCAGCTTGAAGTCTGATGCCATAAAAGAATCTATATCCATCTTTGAAGGGTTTATCTTCAAAATCTGCACAAGGACAACATAAATTTAACAGATACATAGAAATCCAAATTTACACAAAAGGAAAAGCATCAGAACAGCTGCTTCTTATCCATAAGTTTAATACTTTTTAATGAAATAGAATTGCATACTGGAAAAGGTTTAGGTAGCTTCTGAATTTGCTCCTCCAAAGCTCGAACATGTGTGCTATAGACATGGGCATCCCCTATAACATGGACAAAATCTCCAGGAGAAAGATCTGTATATAGACAGAAACAAATGATATAGGAAAGTGTACAGGATGAGATAAGGAAGCTGAGCATCTTCAACATTAAAGACAGGGGGTGCAGTTTGCAGCAAGGTTCTAAAAATGGGTAACCAGTACTCGACAGGTCACCCACCTAGTAATCATTAATTCATTATACGTCATAATCGGCCCGATTATGCCACGTAACCGGCCATTACACGGCAATAGATAGGGGCAGTCGTTACTTGTATATGGCTGAGTATACAGCCTAGTAGACCCATTTTTAAAACACTGGTTTGCAGAATGATTGTTTTTCTAACTACTGTCAATTAAATGCAAGAAACATACTGAAAGAAACAAAGCAACAATACACAAAAGGACATGCTACATTCTTGCGTCAAATAAATGTTCCTCTCAAAAGGTATCATAAAACATTCAGAATACAGTGCCAACCCTTATGTTATAGTATAGCAAATAGCACAGCTCATGAAGAATTGCATGCAACTACAAGAAAAGAATGCTGGCAAGTCCTCAAAATAAATGTTTCTATGGCACTTGCTCCAGTGACAAAAATCTAAATTAGCAATTTAGCATAGTGTCATACAGTACGGCCAAGACAGTAAGTCATTAACAACAAACCATGTCTTAAGCTCCACAGTAAGTTTTGATCTTTGGGGTTATCCAGATTCTTATAATCAGGTACATAAGAACATACCGCAAACTTGAGCAATCATGTATGTCAGAAGTGAATAAGATGCGATGTTGAATGGAACACCAAGTCCCATATCTGCAGAACGTTGATACATCTGGCATGACAGCTCCCCGCTCTCAACATAAAACTGGAAGGCAAAATTTATAATAAGCAGGCAACATTTTGTTGTCTCTCATACTACCACAAGAAATTGTATGTTTACCATTCTACTGCCATTCAAAGGCAAAACTTTATAAGAACATCTAAAGAGACTATTAATTGCGTAAGAAATTGGTATCAGTAGCATTTACTTTTGAAGGTTTACCAATCTAACGTCAGCCAATCAGCTTGTAAAAGGAGGCATTCTCTGTGTGTGGGTGCTTTTTTTTGGGTGGGGGGATCTCACCAAGTACAACATTACGACATTCATGCATTATTAAGTAAAAAAAGGTGCATCACATGGCAAATTAACTAGACTCATACTTCATTAAAGAAAGATTGAAAACTATACTAACTTGTGCGAACATGTGGCATGGAGGAAGAGCCATCTTCTTGAGATCTGAAGGATTCCATGCAGATAGGATGATTCGGCGATCATCAGGATTATTCTTGATCTTGTCAATCACATCCATTAGCTGATCAAAACCTTTTCCAGTATAGTTTGCATGCATGTCGGTATATCTGTTAAATATGCTGTCATTGGTTAGAGACTGAGAAAGAGAGAGAATATGTTGCTGTTAGTTAGAGACTGAGAGAGAGAGAGAGCAATGTAAGCTTACTCAGCACCAAAGTGTCGCCATTGAAATCCATAAACTGGACCTAGATCACCTTCCTCACTATGTGCTAAGCCAACACTAGAGAACATTTCCAGGTAGTTCAGAGCTCAAGAATTATATTGCAAATTATTCTCAAATATCTATATCCAAGAGATATACCTGTCAAGATACTCTCTCGAAGCATTGTCGTCCCATATATGAATACCTTTCTCCAGTAAAACCTATAAAATAGAAAACAATATTATCATCACACCAAAGACATATGTGATAAGCATGAAGGATCATGCCAAAAAACTAAGAACTAACAATATTTGCTTCTGCCTCAAGAGCTGCAAAAGTTAACAAATACACCCAACGAATTGATGCAGAATAATGTGGTGAGATGCTTGAGTGGGCTAACCCTCTCCCAGACTAAAACCGAAACAACAGAAAAGTTTGCAATAAAAATGATCCAAAAAATGATCAGACTATATGTACTCACTAACATCACAAAGTAGCAATGTACCACATGCTAATTAACAGGCTTCGGACTTTCCAACTAGCCATATAAAGCAACTCATGGAACAACAACTCAGACAACTCACTCAAGGTAAGGTGACCATGCATTCATGCTTGCAGGCACAGGTTAAAGTAGAGTTGACAAACAAGATGACATACACGTACGTATGTATTCTGATGAAATATTTACAACATATAAAGTTATAAACAATTACCACCAATGGCCCCTAAATTAGAATTACATGAATGTTTCCACATTGAAATTGTTATGGTCAATATTCAGTATCACCAGCGGGCCAGGCCTCAGCATGCGGCACAAGTCGGGGAAGGATCCTCGGGATCAACAGATTGATTAGAGATAGAAGGACTTCCTTATCTAGTTATCTATTTGTTGGAAAGTATCAATTAGTTACAATTGTTAGGTGCCATCCCTCCTATATAAAGGGGTAGCTTTATCATTGTTAATTAAGAAAGAAATAACAAGAAGTCCTTCCCCCTTATCTCTACTGCGCCCTAGAGGCTCCTTCCCTCTCACGTATGATGGCACCGCCTCGCCGGCGACCGCTCGCCGTACATCCCCCAACTTTCCACTCATACACCCTTCGCAACGGTAGAACCCTAGCCCATAACAGAAATTTACTCAAGAATTGTACTAGACTAGTAGGCCACCAAATACATAATATAATTCTCTTATTAAAAATAAGGTAGTATCATGGGACCTGTTTGTGCATGGACATAGGTTACAACAAGATAAGGAGCACGTTTTGTTGGGTGCCAAGCATTGTAGTCTATGGATATAGGCGCTAACCCAAAGTATTGAGTATAGGAATATAAATTGAATAAAGATAGCAACAGATCCAATGAAATATTTAAGCAGAAGCACCTTTGCGTTTGTCGAGCCACTGATGAACCACAGGAGTTCTTCAACAACACCACACCAAAACACCCTCTGGTAAAGAGCACATGTTATTATATTCCCAAGGAAAAAAAGAACGGGGAGTCCCGAAGCTCTCAATTCACAGGTAAAGGGAGAATAGTTTTACAAATGCATAGTGGGTTATTTTGGGCTTATGGCTTAATTTTCTACAGTAACTAGCTTTCAAACGGAGTGTCTTTTTAAGACAAGATCTACGAGTCGATTGTAGTAAACATTGTCCCGACTTCATCTATATCGACACAAATCGCATGCGAGTATCTCTTTCTGTACTCTCTCTCGCGAATAGCCACAATTCAAAAATTTAAGCCATAAGCCATAGCCCAAAAGAACCCACCCATATACAAGACAAGAGATTGTATTTCAAAGCGGTACTATGCTTCAACAGAATGCGGCACTAAATCTGCAAATCAGCATATATCATCACCAGTGAAATAGACTGAGAGAAAAATAAGGGGCAATCCAGTATGAAGCGATCCTACTAACACAACATACTGAAGTATCAGATGTGGTACCTCAATACAACATGAGCATCGCCTTAGTAAGGAATATAGCCGTTTGTTATAGACAATAACTAACAAATCAGGTGATGAAACAAATGTCTACCTAAGTACAAACGCTAGGCAAATTCTTGCAACAGAACTTGTGGGACAAAATTGATTGAAAGTACAGAAGCATCCTACTTGATTGCACATACAAGTAAACAAAAGAAAGTCAAGAAGGCACAGCAGCATCCTATGTGACATGCATTGAAACTAACTAGCTTGAAATTTGAAGCACCGGGAAAATAAACAAACTGGAGAAACAGGTGCCATCTTGTAGCCACTGTTTCCCCCCTTGCTTCTTATCTCTTAATCCAAATTTAAAAACAAAACTCAATTGTCATTTGTACAGATTACAAAATGTGCTGATTCAGTATTGTTAATTTTAGTAACAAGATATGGATACAATTAAGTGCAAACACGTGCATACCTTTGTCGTCAGCAACGGGAAATTCTTCCTTAAGTTGAACCGCATCTAATAGCCAAAAGAAAGACATTATATTTTCTGTAATCAAATTAAATATTTCAAAAAATATTAAGAACAAATACCTGACAACCAAATTTTGATAATGTCCCTGTTCCTGTCCTATCATTTTTCTGAGCACCACTCCTTATAATATCTTCAACAAGATTGAGATAGTGATACTCCTCATGGCGATCAAATATCATCTTAGGGAGAAAAGAGAAGTTCTCAATTTCAAATTTGACATTCTTGGTATCATCCTCAGTTGATTCCTTGCCATTTGAGTCATTACCTTCTGTCACTGATTTTCTAACACGAACAAAGCTCACAAAAGAATGTCTAATGTTGCTCTCTACCACCGGTAAAGATGAACACCATGGTTGGAACACCGAGAAGTCTATTGGAGGAATGAAAGTGTCACACTCAATGCTCGACTGAATGTCAGTTAGATGGATGGCCTCACATGCAGGCCCGTTAAGAGATTCCCTACAGAAAGATTTTGCAGATAGGGTCAATAGCATTGCAATAGAGTTGAGTACATATAAACAACACAGTCATGTACATTATGTTCTTGCAAAAGGTAATAACTCACCTCAGTATCTGTCCACCACCTATTACAAAAACTTTCTCAATCGATAAGCAATATGGAGTTGATGCTAGCAGTTCTAAGGCAGAGTTCATGCTTCCACAGATAACGACATTTTCGACTGTTGCAAAATCAAAACTACCAGAACGAGTCAATATGACATTCAAACGACCAGGCAATGGCCTTGAGTTAAGGGGTATGCTCTCCCATGTTTTCCTTCCCATTATAACTGCATTCTTCTTCGCAGGGTCAGACGTAGTCAGTGTAAGCTCCTTGAAGAATTTCAGGTCAGCAAGAAGCTTCCATGGCAAGACCCCATCCTTCCCAATGCCCATGTCACGAGTAGCAGCAACAACAACCTGATAGTTCCTCTGAGGACCATTCTGTGAATTACCATTGGCGAGACTAATAACCATGGCTATCAGTGGAGATTGATTAGAGCAGCAAGACCTTAGGCTGCTAATGTCCAGAGATTGACGTTTTTTAAATTGGAAATGGGTGCACAAGCAATACTGAAAAATCTTGCAATCTGAATTTGAGGAAGCAAGATATAAGCTGACAATTTGATCCACCATTAGAAAATAAATGATACAGAAAATTAAACAGACCCAGTACTTCCTAAAATATAATAGAAGCACCTAGATGACAAGAAGTTAAGTTTTCTAAAACTCTACTAGAAAATAAAAAAAATAAAGGAATTATTACTGAGCCATTACAAGTCAAGCAAAAGCATCCACACAAAAGGTATTCAATAATTTTCACCTACAGTTTGTTCCCCCAAGGTACACTCTACACCCTCTCTTGATCAACAAAACGTATTTTATTTAAAAGAAATGGCATTTCACAAGTAAACTGATACCACTATACATGATTTTGCTAGTAGTATATACTTGGCATGCATGTCGAGAAAACCTAGTGGCGTACACTCCTGCTCTGAACACCTCTGCCACTAACATCTGGACCATGAACTAGCAATAACAAAAATTACCATGGTTGATTACACTACTTCAGCAACTGAAACAATAAAATGCAGTGAACTGGTTAAAGCAAGAGAGGAGACAGAGCAAAGCAGCCATAAATTCATATGTGATCCAATCAGTTTAACCTGACTGTACACGATTAGCATTTTATCCTACAATTCCAGCATAACGAAAGAGCACTCTCCTGCAAACCAGATAAGCTCTCTCGGAAAAACAACTATCAACTTATTTTTTCCTAGCATTTCATTTGGGACGGAGCTGAATTTTATATAATGGTCACGTTATGATTAAATAGCTATAATAGATTGCTAGTACATAACTCTGGTAGTAGTATGTACTTGCATGCACACAAAGAAACCTAGTTACGCATGGCCCTGCAACCAACACCTTTACCACTAACATCTGAACTAACAATATCAAAATCTACAATGGTCTGTGCCACTACTTCAACAGTCAAACAGGTAAGAAACAAAATGATCAAAACAAGGCAAGAGTTATGAATTCCTGAAATGCAGAAACTAGTGTTACTATCCCAGCGGCACAACCTGAATATGGACCAGGAAAAGGTAAAAATTGTCCTAAAATGTCCACCATAGCAAATCGCCACTCCACCACAAACAGATCGGCTCTCCCGAGGTACAAGCAGAATTCACTTGAAGACCAAACCAATCCAACTAATTGGAGGTCCTAACAAGAACAGTAGCAGCTCCACTCCCACATAACACAATAACAAACACACTGAACAGGACAGACCCACGGGGTTCGTGCTCCAACGAGCACGGGCGCGCAAACGCACCAAGTCGCACACTCCTGATCACTCATAAATCCACAATACCGCACAAAAGCATGACCCTCTACCCTAATCTGAGCGAGAGCCCCCACGACGTTAGGGTTCCTCGCCACACGGAACGTGAGGAAAGCGCGCACGCATACAGGGGGAGAAGTAGGATGAGGGGAACGAGGAGAGGGAGGGGCGCGGACTCGCCAGCAGCGGGAGCTCCGACAATCTCCGGCGTCGCGCGGCCGGAGAGGGCGGGAGCGGGGCGGAGGTGAGGGCAGGGATGGGAGAGAGGGTTTGCGGGAATGGGGTTTTTGAGGTGGGAACACCTGGGCTTTCTTTTAGGCCGCGTTCTTTTTGTTTTCTTTAATTGGTTTTTGGTTTCACTTTTCTAGAACCAAAATAAATAGAAAACGATTTCTCAATCCTGCTACTTCAAACAGTTTTTTAAGTCTAACCTCATGTGCGTCGATCAGGTCAACTAAAAACCATTTGTCAGAGCCAAAAGCAATTAACAATAGCAACATAAAAGAATAGAACCTTAGACATGGAAAGTTGCGGAAAATCTTTGAAAAGATTTTTGTTGTGGCTACAGGCCAAACAGTAAATTAGGAGAGTAGTGAAGTGGTTATGATGAAAATCTTTGAAAAAGATTTTTGTTGTGGCTACAGGCCAAACAGTAAATTAGGAGAGTAGTGAAGTGGTTATGATGAATGAGTTATCCTTGCCTCGCCTCCATGACCGAGGCATGTATATATATGCACATAAGACATGATTACAATAATACCCTCACTGTTGAGCATCCTGTAGAGGGGTATGTATGTCATTGTACATATCTCATTGGGCCTTGTAGCCCCTAACATGTCAGATGGGCTTAGGTGGGGGTCATTTCTACTACAGGAGTCTCTCATAGTAAAGGGCTTCTCACAGGCTAAAACCATGTCGCTGAGCCTTTTGGCACCCTCCGTCCCCGTAGCCTGTGTTGTAATTAATCGTGGGTTTTTTGGTCTCTGACCATACTGAAGATTGACCAGGGTCGTGTAGCCGTTTCTTGCGTAGTGGGACACGTGACTATGCGTGCGCTGTCGATTGAAGTTTGACCGGGGTCGTGCAACTGTTTCTTGCGTCGTAGGACATGCGGCTATGCGTGGTTGGTGCATCGTGCGCTGCCGGTTTTCGTCGGTTGGGTACCCCATGCGCAACTGAGGATTCCAACAGGCATTAAAGCCGTCGTGGCTGTCGCGTCGCTGCCCCATGTGCTCGACCTGCTGTGATAGTACTGCCTTTTCACCGATGCTCCACCGCGTGCTCTTGCCATATACACCGGTCTTTGCCACCGTCCATTGCCACCACATCTCCCCTCTACGCCGGCACCAGTCGATACGCCGTGCTGTGAACGGCCCAGCCGCAAGCGCGTCATCCATTACCACCGGCCACATCACGGAGCGTTGTAGCGGAATGGCCCGTGGTGAGGAGCGTTCCCGCCAGCCAAGCGGCGACGCCTCATCGAGCCGCGGCTCTTCCAGCCGCCGGGGGTCATCGATGACCAAGGCGGAGTATTGTAGGATCGGAAATGGCAACAGAGGGGGGGTGAATGGTGCCTTTAAAATTTGCCCCTAAGTATTCACACGATTTTCATCTCCGATAACTATGGAAGTTATGAAGATAAAACAATGAATGCAAAAGAAAGACCAAACTTCCGTTTAACAAAAGAGCTAGAAACAGCTTCAATCGAAAAGCTATGAAGCAGCATTTTAGAGAAATACACAGCAGTCCAGGAAGTATATAGTGATCGCTCTAAAAAGAAACAAGGACTGAGGTTGCCGAAAAAACCGTAGATCAAGTGCCCACTATCGAACGCTGCAGTAAAGATCAGACCCAACCGAAAACTGAAGCTCCAGGAAACTGAAAACTGATGGCAATGAAAAACAAAAAAAAAGAAGTAAACCTGCTGACCGAACTGCAGACTAGAAGATTTTGAGTCTTGTCTAATCAAGAACTACAAGAACAATGCGCTTTGCGTAAAAGCTACTGCATCAAAGCAAAAGAAGAAGCGATACCGACAACAGAGATTACTACCGGACTAATCACAAGAATGAGAATAAAACAAAACCGAAGACATGAAAGCAATTAACCGGAAATAATTGCGTAATCGAAACTCAAGAGTCAGAGATTACGTAAAATGAAACTAAAACCTCAATCTACAGTTCATCGCATTCTACCGAATCGAGGACCGCTCTCGGCACTCAAACCGCAGATCAAAACCGACAAAAGGAGAACCAGACTTCTGGACAAAGCAAAGTAAAGCAAAAGAGATCACAGAAAAGAAGAGAAAAGAGACTGCAAAGAGAGACAATAAAGGAAGGAAATCAACTCTAAAGAAATGCAATCCAAAAGGAAAGAGGACAGACAACCGGATGCAGTTGATTTGCAGAGAAGTACTGAATGCAGCCGAAAATAAATAAATTGATGAATACTTGCTCCTCTCCTTTGGGCAAAAGATTGAAACTAAGAACAAAATAGCAGAATGACTCCAGGAAAGAAGGAAACTCATAAAGAGAGCAGGTAATCAGGATTTAAGCAAAATCCAGAAAACTTACAGAGACTCCACTAAAAACCAAATTACTCTTCAATCATTGATCCTTTGGCCATGAGACTTTGTGGATATATTAGTAATAGCCATAGGATCCTCAAGACCAAATCTCAGGCCTTTTAACGAAGCAACACAAAATCTATCTAAAACCCTAGAGAAGAACAAGATGAACAGAGGAGGCAAGAACTCAAAAACTGAAATCAAGAATGGATTCTTGGGATTTTAACTGATCAAATGATCTTGAGGCACTATCCCAACATAGAGCAATCTATTTTACACCTCACTAGTAAGAAACAACAAGAAAATGAAAATATCACAAATCCACTACAGAGAGCACGAGAAGAAAAATGAGCATGAAAGAAGAACTTCAGATTCTCATTTCCATAGCAAAAGAGGATTACAGAGATGTCCCGATACGCATGGACATTAGAACAAGAGGAGTAATTACAAGACTCTCAATCCATCCTCTCCCTCTCAATCCTCAAGAACACCAAGAGCCTCACATGCTTCTTGGGAGGAACACACATAAAATAGAGAGCAAATGCACAAAAACCCTCAAGGGGGTATGCAGGCCCTAACACCTATTTATAGCCCTTGGCTAACGGGTCTCCAACCCGTTACGCCGGCTAAACCCTAACGGAGCCGTCTCCCACTTGTGCAGCCTTGCAAATTTATCGATTCGCCCCTCCTGCACCTTCCGGAAGCTTCCGCTCCTTGTCGTGTACGCATGACCGCACTGACTCGACCGATCGGACCTCCGACTCCTCCCGAGTCTAGTCCCTGCTCTGTTACATCCGCACACGACCGCAATCGGTATCCGACCGCCTCGAACCTCGACTCTCCCCGAGTCTAGTCCCGATCCATTCGCCGCTTGCCGTCGTGTCCACCTCCGGTAGCTCCAGCCCGGCCTCGCCTCCCACTCAGCAACCACCTCGGCAGCCTCGATCATTCTCGACGCCTCCGACCGTCGGACCTCAACACCTCCTGTGTCTAGTCCCGGTCCTCCCACGCCTCACCATGACCTAGCTCAAGTCCCGCAACCACACGCATAAGCAAACCGTCACATAGCACCGCATGAAACAAAGATAATCATCATTAACCACAATGAAAGGTGCTCACATGAAATACCTAAATTGACCGATCGAGAAAGAAAACAAACGTCCTAAGCACTCCCGACCGCAATCGACCAAGTCCGACCGAAGCCGTTTGCACCACGCAACGACATGGTCCGAACCAACCAACTCAAACTCGACTTTCCTAAACCGATGTCAATTACTCATCATACACATGGGATGACCACCACATGGTCTCTCAAGTATGAACTTATTGGGCGCGACCCATTGACAGCCAACAAATGGTGGAATACGGCGAGAAAATTGTATGGCATGTGCATGAATCTGTTGGGGCAGAGGCTGGCGACTGAAGAGACGATCCGGTCGCTGGTCTGCGAGGGGAAGATCTCGGACCATGACGCGGTTCGGCTGCCCTCCACTGACGAGATGGAGCCCCATCCGATGGAGTCGGAGGCGATGGTATTCATCACCTATCTTGAAGCTGGGCTCCAATTTCCTTCGGCGATGTTTGTTGGTGAGGTGCTGAGGCTGTACGGGTTGGATCTGCCGCAGCTGACTCCTAACGCCATCGTCCGGCTAGCTGTGTATTGTTGGGCCTTGAGGACGGAGACGTATGGCCAAGCACATCTCTCTTCGCATTTCTTCACGACGCGCGGTACCAGCCGAAGAAGCTCGACGAGCAGGAATACTCTAACATCGGGAGTGTGAACTTTGTGTTGTGGTCCGCGTGTACAAAGCTATTTTCGGCGAACGCGACCCGACGAAATGGGAATCAAACTAGATGCGGCGGTGGTTCTACCACCGTGTGGAGAGCGGCAGTAGTTTGAGATGGTCGGGGCGCCTGATGGACTTCAACACATCCCCGTCGATGACCCTCGACCGCGACGACGAACACCGGTAGGCATCGCTCTCCGATTCAACATGCGGGACCTTATGGAGGAGTACTGCATGTACAGCATAGCTCCGCTGGTGCGTTCGTGGCACGTACAGTCCGATCCTCCCCGCGATGATGGCATACACCCCATGGTAACGTCCTTGGCGAGGCCCACCGAGCCGAGTAAGTCTTCCACCATAGGCATTGCATCTAATCTGGCTATGCTGCAAATCGTATGTGTGCTTGTTTCAATGGTAGAGCTCACCCTCGAAGATGCGGAGCACGAGGTGACCATTTTCCTTGGGCCGTATGTGGCCAAGGAGTATAGCCTTCGTGAAGTGGTCTCGGTGAACATCAAGCGGGTGAACCGTGTGTGTGAAACCCTCGGTATCATCGTGCCAGAGTGCGCTATTCCTAACGTTGCCGGCTTCGCACCCGCGAGGGAGATGGTAAGGGGGAGGCCTCCCTTACTTGGCGAAGGGGCCGTTCTCCCGCAGCGCGACCGTCATGCTCGGCACCCCTCCCACTAGAAGAATCCACGAGGTTGAGGAGGCCACTGCGGGCACCGACTCCGAGCTAGCTGAGTATGTGAACCCAGATCTAGAGGCCAAGGTAGACTGCAGTGTTGGTGGTGGCCACCGCGTGGATGACACGGGGCCCATAGGTGATGCAGGCGATGGGGCCGGCGGTGGTCGCGAGCCTAACATGGACGCGGGAGGTGAATGCGAAGGCTCCTCGCCCACGACCGCTGTGGGGCTCGACGAGGTGTGTCTTGGGGCGCCCGTAGCGAAGCGTGCCCACGTGCTTCCTCCTGCGAGGACAAGCGACCATTTCCAAGTGGCGATGACCACGCTCTCGAAGGATCAGACTCCGAGGAAGACGCCCTCGGCACCGAAGCGGGCTCTGTAGCCAGGGTTGCCGATAATTCCCCCATGATCACCCATCCAGTGACCACAGGTGCATCGCTTCGACCATCTTCCCCTATCCGTGATGTAGGTATAAATACTTTCTTCTCTCCTCGCAACTTTGCGAGGCTTTCCCCGATTTGCTCGCTGACACCGTTGTCAACGTCAACGAGTCCTCGATCTTCGGGGCGCGCATAGGACTCCAGCGATGGAGCTGGTCGCGGGGGGACTAGCGCTCTAGCTATGGACGTGTCATTGATGTCCGCCCCTGTCGAAGCTGTCGGCTCGGAGACCCGATGTCTAATCGTGGCGGACTTTGTCCCCCGGCTGGAGGCGTTACGGGCATTCCAGGGGGCTGCAGACTGCGAGGATGCGGGTTTGGATAGCCGGACCCTATCATCGTGCAGATCGGAGCTCCTGGAAAGCGCTCTTGAGGCAACGGAGATGAAGGTACATGTACCAGATTACACTAATTATGTTTCTAGGGACGCTGCTGACCGCGCATCGTGTAGACGGCTAGGGCCCGCAAATGGAGTGGCCTGCAGGAGCGGCTCAACGCCGAGAGGAGAAGGCCACCACTGTGCGGCAATCCACCGAGGATGCCATTACGACTGCGCATCGAAGGATGAGCGCATCCACTTTCTCGAGTCTGAGGGCGCGAAGGCTATTGCCGATGCGCACGCCTTGGTGGAACGGACTCAGCGTATTGCCTCCGAAGAATGGAAGGGGTTGCTGCAATAGATTACTAGGTTGGAAGATGAGAAGGCTCGGCTAATGTCCGCGATCGGAGAGAAGGACCGCGCGCTGGGCGACGCCTCGCTGACAGCATAGAACTAGATGGATGCCCTAGAGAACACGCCGCCGAGCTCGCCGTTGTGGTGCTTCCCCGGACCTTTGGGCCCGAGGATCTCTTGAGCAACCTCCGAAGGATTGGAGAGGCCTAAAAGCTCGCTCGTGACGACCCGGATGGTCCTTGGCGTTCTTAACCATCAGGGTTGCATGCACGTGGGCGAGCTAGCTAATTCATGCTTGGAGTTGCCTGTGGGGAGCGGGGTCATGTTCGGGGCCGGCATGCAATATGCCACTCTTCTCATGCATTCTATCAACGGATATGGGATTACATCGGTGAGGCCAAGGTGAAGGTCGCTATGAGGTGGAGCCTACAAGGTGGCGGCGACCTCGGCACTTGGCTTGATGAAGTGCCCGGTGAGATGAAGGTGGCGTGGTTGGCTCTGAGCACGCCGTCGATCCGCAGGTGTGATGACGAGGCACTACGCTCGCACATGTAGCCGACTATGTACAACTCCTTGCTCTTATGTAAACGGTGCTGAACTGCTAATCTTGGCAATATATCTTGAATAAAAATGTGCCACAAGTCGTGTCCTTATATTTGATGTTTGTGACAAGTAGGTGATTGACAAAGGCCATTTGCTAGTTTCGGACCTTATAGTTCGGCATCGCCTACGACACTGGGGCTGGGTGGAGGATTCCCTACGATTCTGGGAGGAGCGGCGTTCATAAGGGGATAACTCCATCTGGGAGTATATAAAAATAGAGGATCCAGTGGACGAATAGCGTAGCCAATTAACTTCGAGTCAATGACTGTACATTTAAAATGTTATCCCCTTGCAAACATTATTTGCAATGTTATCAAAGTACTACCTAAGGCGATGACTTCCCTTTCGCATCCGTTTCGTAATCATAGCTACCTCTCGATAGCGTTTTGCCATGATGACGAGTCATTCGGAGCCACGGCGGTATGTAGGACTCAGGATGGACGAAATCGACAGCGGGACGAGAATACTGTGGGCTCCATCGTTCGGATGTAGGATTGACGAAGTAGGCTGGGAACGAAGAGTCGACATGGGCCCCTCATCTCTGGTGAGGTGAGAAATGGGCGCACACGCTCCATCTCCCACCCTTTGCATCGGCAGGTGGGAGGAAGTGGACACGCGCGTTCCATCTCCCACCCTTCAGACTAGCATCAACGAAGCTGGCAGTGGGATGAAGTGGACACGCGCGCTCCCTCCCCCACCCTTTGGACTAGCGTCAGCGAAGCTGGCGGTGGGATGATGTGGATGCGCACGCGCTCCGTCCCCCACGCTAGCGATGGGACGAAGTGGACGCGCACGCCTGCACCCACCTCGGACCGGGCGCCAACGGCGGGCGGTGGGATGAAGTGCACGTGCACGCTCTGTCCCCCATCCTTCGGATTGGCATCAGTGAAGCCGGTGGTGGGAGGAAGCAGACACGCGTGCTCGCATTGGGACGGTGGACATACGCATTCTATCCCCCACCCTTCGAACTAGCGTCAGTGAAGCTAGCGGTGGGAGGAAGCCGACGCGCGCACTCTGTCCCCCACCCTTTGTACTGGCGTCAACGAAGCTGGTGGTGGGATGAAGTGCACGTGCGCGCTCCGTCCCCCACCCTTCGGACTGGCGTTAACGAAGCCGGTGGTGGGACAAAGTGGACACGCGTGCTCTGTCCACCACCCTTGTTGGAACTAATCTTGTTTACGTGTCCGTGTACGAGTCTAGAATTGTATACGTATACGTGTACGAGTTTGTGATGAGTCCATTTCTTTTTAAGTCTATGTATTTAAGTATAAGTAGAGAGAGGTAGGCTTGTAATCAAAGTGGGGCGAGAGGAAGCGAGTCGAGAGGAAGCAAGGAGAGCGAGAAGTTAGAGACGATCGGTTGTGATCGTAAGGTGATCGGTTGTGATCAGGTGTAACGAGAGGGAGAGAAATACAGAAAAACGGAGTGCTTTTGTGCCCCAAAATATCGACTTGTGTTCTTAGCTTGTTTTCGTGTTGTCGCCACTATATTCGAAGGCAGCGCGAGGAGCAGAGGAGATCAAGTTATCGAGAATCGAGAGTACTCGTAGGCGGAGGTGAACGTGGTCGAAGGATCTGGGGTTTACAGTCGAAGTCTCGAGTGCTTGTAAACCGGAGTGGTCGTAGCTCGGTTACGAGAATATGCAGCGCAACATGAGCGTGGTCGTAACTCTCATCAACTGAAGTTACAAATACATTATGAGTTAGAAGGAGTGGTCGTAACTCTCATTAGAAACAGCTACAGCACATTGGAGTGGTCATAATTAACAAAGGTGGTCCTAACATAAACTAGTGGTCGTGGGCAATATACAGTGGTTATTTCCATCAGACAAAATGTGGTCGTGAACAACTACAGAGTGGTCGTTTTCCATCACTCCTCACCGGTGAGAGGCCCTTCGACGAGGAGAATGTTACCGTTCAACTTTATGACGCCGAGCCAGCTGCGGGGCATGGTGCCGGAAGAGCGAGCTGCGCAGGTGGGCTTTGACGTCCTGCAAGGCCTGCTGGAGTACGACGACAAGAACAGGTTCACCGCCACGGTGAAGCTCCAGATGCCATGGTTTGATATGGAGGACGCTATAGAAGCAGCGGCGTAGTGTCAGTCTAGTGGTGTCATGTGCTTTGCTTATTTGCCCTACTTCAGCAAGTTTTTGGTCGCCGATGCAGTGAGCATATCAGAATAGGGTAGGATTTAGCTGCAAATTTGTACATTTAATGTATGTATTATTTGGATTGTGATGCTGCAAATTGGGTGCAGTCCCAATCTCCAATTGTAATTATGCCTTTTGAAATGAAATTCTATTGTTTTTTGTGATTTCTGAAATCTTGTGACTGTCAACCTCTTAGTCAAATCAATTGGCATCTCCGTCGTTCGTCTTCCTTGCTCCCAGCTTGCTCCCTAGCGCGCCACGCCGCCGGCTGGACATTTTCGTCGCCGTCGTCTACTCCGGCGATCGCAGTGACGCCGTCCTCTCCTCTTGCAGCAACCTCGTGTCGCCATGATTTTTGGACGTAAACTTCCCCTGACGAGAGACAGACCAGACTATCTGGGTCGTCCCATATCAAGTTTCAAGTGATTCCGTGTTCTGACCAGTCGACCATTGGCTGAGTAACAGCAAGGCATTTAGCTATTTAGGTTTCAGACACAGGCCCTATTCTTTTTTTTTTCCGAAGCTAACGATTTTTGGTTTTGCTACAGTATCTAATTTTTAAATAGAGTATTTTCTCAAGACGGGGTCTATAAATTAAACGATATACACGTTATAAGCCCAACATCTATACTATCCAAAATCGCAAGTGGGTATCTCTCGATCACATCCCAAGTCTCAAGTGATTCAAAATTCAAAAATTTCAACCAAAAAACATAAGTCATAGCCATTGCCAAACAGACCCACAAGTTATCATGATACTGCAATATTTCCATAGCGCAAACTTAACATTAGTGCTTCTTTAGAACGGCCGGTGACCTAGTGGTAGGAGTGAGGGTGTTCATTTTCACCCATCCACCCAACCAGGTTTCATCTCTGGGATTGATTTGGTGTGTCTTATTTATATCAGAATATACACACGCATGTGACATAAGTGTGACGTGCATTCTCATTGTAGTCTTTCTAAAAAACTTCAGTGCTCCTTTACTCATATAGTGAGTACGAACATTGAGGCTTGGTTTCATTAAAAAAGGTAGGAACATTGAGGAAACTACGCATTCTTCTATTGATGAATGCAACTTTTCGTCTGGGTAGTCTGATTCCAACCATCGGCCTGTCCTTAACTGATGAGCAAAAGCAAAAAGTGCTTATCCATCTGCCAAGTATCTTACGTTCCCAGTGTTGATGTCATGCATACCTTTGCATCCCATCTGAACTAGGATAGCATTGTAACCAATTTCAATTGGGATCATATTTTCGGTTGAGAAATAAAATATCGGGCTGTACATACAAATTTTCACATTGAGTTTATTAAGATTTCTTTGAAGTAGTAGGACACAAAAAAATCATTTCAGTCAGAGAATGGTTTACACCTATTTGGCCCAAAAAGAACATTTTTATCATGTTAGACAGATCATTTTGTTAATAAATGCTCCCATGAAACTCAGTGTGTCTATAAAGAACAAGAACGCATGCACGATGTATAGAACTGAAATCTTAAACTTTAATTATTAGCGACCTTCGCTTATTTGTACAACTAGCATATTTAATTATTTTAGCAGTACACATGTGATGGATAAAAAAAGAACTACATATGAAAAACAAAGAATATAAATAATGATTCAAATATTATAATTTTTTAAACGTTATCAATTTGATTTAATTTCCATATTTGTAGAATTGGTTTCATTTGTGATATTAATGTATAGTAATATATTAAAACAAAGAATATAAATTATATCTTTGGAAGAAAATATTTATTTTTTTATATTTTAAATCGGCGTCTTCAATAATAGAGAGTAGTGAATATTGTAGGCAAGCTCATGCCTGTGCGTGGATTGCTTGAGTTCAATTCTATCTCCAACTATATGTGCATACATATCACGGTGCAAATCAACTTCTTGTGAACTCTCATAGATTAAAGAAAAGTTATTGGTTATGATTTATTAATGTAGAACTAAAGATGACAACAGAGGGGTCAATGGTGCCTTCTAATTTTCCCAAGTGTTCAATAACCTTCCACTTCAATAGCTACAAAGCTATAAAGATTAGGTTGAAAAACCACTACAAAACAAGCAAACGAGCTTTTGGAGAAAAATCGGAAAATCGAAAGTACCTTTCATATAACTGAGGTACTACCTTTGAGCGGTAGTATCTTTATTATAACTGTGGTACTACCATTGTGTGGTAGTACCTTTGGTTGAACTACGATACTACCTTTCTTCGATGAACAGTGATTTTAGCATGAGTTCAAAAACTAAAATCAATGAAACTTTTGATCTGTAAATCCAAATGACATAAAATTTTGTAGAGATCTTCTCTAAGATCTTACAAATCCATTCGAACAAACAATCGTGAAAATCATTACCAAAGTTGAGACCTTTCTCTATTTCAGTAGTGAAGGTACAAGAACTGCGCAAAAGAGAAAAACTTTGATCTGCTCTTGCTCGTGAGTCATAGATGGTCTAAGTGACCTAAGATAGGTTATCACATATCATAGCAAGCTAGAACGCAACACGAATCCAACCCAAAATACCACAAGAGCAAAACCTGAAAATCATCTCTCTCTTGAGAGAAACCAAGCAAACTCAAGAACTTACTCTAGATTGTGTCTAGATGAATGGGATCTTATTTCCAAAAGACATCTCCACCTCTTACACATCCTTGGCACTAGAAAAGCTCAAGAGAAGAGAAATACAAATAAGAAAGCCAAGAAAATCAAAAGCACATGAGGGAATTCATGGTACAACTTACTTATGCAAAGTTTGGATGTCCATATCACTTGGAGAGAAATGTTTTTATAGCTAATCTCTCAGGATAGCAGAACTCTAAGCCTATAGTGAACACACACAAGGTTCCAACCTAAGGAACCCTAATCTCACATGGGAGGAATGAAGAGCTAACTACCAAAAGGCTTAGCCTCTCATCCCCTTATATAGCCTCACAATCTGAATCAAAATCTAATAGATCCACCCATTAGGTCAAACTGGGGATAATCCATTAACCCCATGTAACACCGGGTTTTACTCTCTCACGCACGCTTTTCAAAGCGGTTTACAACCATTAACTCATTAGTAAATCAACACTTTATCCACTTCATATTTTCAGCACATACAAGACCTAAACCACTTAGGCTAACGCCACGGTTTCACATACAACCACTTTTCCGGTATTAGAAAATTTACCAAAATGCCCCTCTACCATTTTCAACGAAGCTTCCCGCTTCCTTTTTCACGAAGCATCGCCCATGATTCGTCATCTTCCACGTGGCCCCAATGACTTGCCGCCAAGCCTCTCACGCGTCTGGATCCCACCGAATCATCCACGCTCGGAAACGACCCAAGTCACTTTGCGCACTACATGCTTCTTCTCGCACATGACAGCACCCAACTTCCTTAACTGCACAGGATCTCAACTCCTCCCAAAGCGAAGTCCCAGTCCACCTTACTGTTGCTCATCATGATCACCACCGATAGCTCCCGCTTCGGTTCCTTGTCATCCTGGGTTGCAACCACTCCATGAGCCTCAGACATGTTCGGTGTCTCCCTGGCCGTTCTAGACCTCAGCACCACCCTATGCCTAGTCCCGGTCCTCCTACGTCTCACCATGACCTAGCTCCAAAGTCCTACATGTTGGTGATATGCCCTAGAGGCAACATGGAGATGTTGAATATATCACATACTATGTTTATGATACATTGCTTTGTTCCTTGAAATAGACATTATCATTATTGATCAATGAGTATGTGACTTATTCATGAGACTCTTAATGCCAAAATGTTGCTATTTCTAAATGATCCCGATTATATTTCATATGAGGAACAAATATGAATCAAAGATCAACATATGTATTGATTGATGATCATGTCTCATGGATCATGGTATGAAGATACCAAATCAATAATATGGACATGTGTTAGTGAACATATGTTGGATAGACCCGCCATGAGACACTGCAGAGATTCCATGTGTCATCAGTTGGTCTCAAGTAGTGTATATGTGGAATCCTTAGACTTGAGATCATCATGGTTCCCAGCATGTGTAGTAGCTTATTTTGGGACTACTAAACACTACTCCGTAACTGGGTAGTCATAAAAGTAGTCTTTGGGTTTGCCATGAAACATGTAGTGGGATGTGAATGATCAAGATAGAATTTGCCCTCCTTATAGGAGAGATATCTCGGGCCCTCGATGTAATGGATTATGAAAGTGCATGGCCATGCCAAGGTGATTGAGGAGTCAATCACGAGTTTATAATCCATCACGGAATCGAGAGAGTGATTGAGCTATTAAGAGGATGACACGGTCTCGCCTTGAGCTTAATCTATATCGTGAGGCAAAGGGATTAGTACATGAGAACATTACGTGTTCACCGATATGATCTTTACGTATACTTTGGGGTTAATATGTCTTACTAGAGGCCGCTATTAACACGGTGACCGGAAAGGTGTTTCTGGGTCGTGACCAAGTATACGTGAACCTACAGGGTCGCACACTTAACGGGTTGGAACACTAATTCGAATGTGATTCGGATATGGGCTCAATTCGGATAGAGATCCGGATAGACTCTATTGGGCCTCGGTCCACGAGGCCCAAGTGAGCAGTCTATATATGGAGGCGAGGGGGCGAGGGCGATATGATAATCCCGAGCTAATCCGTAGCCACCACCTCTAGAGCCAAACCCTAGCCGCTCGCGAGTGCTGGTACACTCGCGATCGGCGTTCCACCCCGGACGTGTGGATACCGGGTGGAGACGCCGCTTGTTGCGGCGTTGATCGGCATCAACAATCTGATTGGATCCGCTCGTAGTGCGGTTGATCGCGTGGAGGAGACGATCGGTTCGGGACGATCGACTACTTCCACTACTACCTCGACGCGCGTGGTTGGATCGGCTTCTCCAACTCTTCTTCACAGCTGCTGGCGTCTAGTGGTAACGATCCATGATCCCTCCTTAAGCATGATGTCCTTGTGTGCGCGTAGAAAAATTTTGTTTTACGCTTGTAGCCTTCGCGCGTTACATTACTACAACCAACAACAACAAGCAAACTATCATGTAGCTCCGCAAATAGACAAAGTCATCAATTAGCACAATTAATCCATACAATACACAACACAAAATATATGCAGCCAAATTATTGATCCTAAACTTAGGACAAAACAATAAGCCCATGTACACACAAGCAACAACACTCATACCATGACCACATGGTCACCCAACTCAATCCATAACTCAAAACTCATAGTCCTATTTTTCTGTGAAATTTGGTAGTACCGCACACAACATGCTAGTACTACCGCATTGTGGTACTACCGCTCCCCAAACCGGTACTACCACACCTTCACACCTAGTACTGGACCTCTCTAAAAAAACGTGCCGCAACTGAGACTAGAACTACCGTTTGTGCGGTATGACAGTGCTCACAATGTTGATACTTCCGCTTTACAGTATGAACGTGCTAATACCTGCAGTACTGCCGATTTTCAATACACTTCTAGAAAACAGTCCAAACAACCTGTGAACGTTGCAAAAACAATTATCCACTTCATGAAACTCGCAATGGTTCATCATAACATTATTCTGGACTTTCTCATATGGTTCTTCAATCTTCCCCTTGATGAACGCATTGACAATTTTTCAAACATGCAAATAGGAAGAGATTTTATGCCAAGAAGAATTATTTTTGCAAAGAGAGCTCCAAATGGTCACAAGAAGAATGCAATGACTGAAAATGACCATATGAGGCAAAAATGGATAGAAGATACTGAAAATAACAAGTTTTTCACAAAAAACTTCAAATCCACCAAATAAGTTAAGAAATCTCACTCCATGTCCATATGAAAGAACAATTGTTTAATTTGATCTTGATCATAGTGAGAAAAGATGAAAAGCTCCAAATTAGCTAAAATTTGCACAAAAGCTCTAAAACATACTCTGGATATACATTTTTGACCGATCTTTCTCCCCTTTTGACAATGTAGTCATCAAGATGCATGAAAGAGATAGAGCATTTATAAAATGAAGTGACTGCATTTTTATTCATTTTAATTATTAGGAGCCATAAAGATTATCCAAAGTGACTTTTCAAATATTATAACAAGCCATAAAAAAGGAAAATGTTATCTAGATCATGACAAGCCATATATATCCAAGCTAAACCCAAATAAGCATTGATCTAAAATTAAATGGCTTTTTAACATATCAAGATGCTCAAATTCATAGTTTAGCTAAAGATATCCAAA
Source organism: Bonia amplexicaulis (assembly GCA_036346245.1). NCBI lineage: Eukaryota > Viridiplantae > Streptophyta > Magnoliopsida > Poales > Poaceae > Bonia > Bonia amplexicaulis. The sequence continues at coordinate 9,659,618 of CM070765.1, forward strand.
GATGAGTCAAACCATGTCAATATTCTAAATGGAACCAAGAAGCTATAATTAGGTCAATTCAGAGTGCTACAAGTTCAAGAATAAAACATTATGTTCAAGTACTTGAGACTACTTGTAATTGAGCAATTTTAGTACATTTGGCATTGTTCTTTGAAATTCATTTTTGATTTTTCAACCATTTTTCACAAAAGTTTGTTTTCTTAGCCATGTACTAGATCTCAAGCCTTATGCGATCACCCCAAGCAAGAAGCTTAAGGAAGTGGTATTGGTCATCTAAAACTCCCCCTGAGTTCATATCTAATGCAATGGCAAACCGTCTCACGAGAAAGAATTGGTGAGATCGGTTTTTTCGCACAAAAGAGATCATTTTGCATTTTCTTGACTTAGTTCAAGAATAAAGAGCTAATATTAACTCATGCTTCAATAAAGAACTAGTATAGGTCAATCTAAAGCTCAATTTAGGTTCAAAATTCAACTTAACTTATTTGACATGGTATAAATCATAAACTAGTCACAAGATGCAACAAGACATAATTTAATTCAAGTTATTCACATTTAATAAAGCTAGCATGGCAAAAACTTAGTTACACCTAGAAGGACATGATAAATCTAGCAAGAAAACACAAGATATGACAAGATGTAAAGCAATAAATCATGTCACATAAGGATAATAGTCAAAACTCCAATGTTTGTAAAAGCATTCATGTATATACAATGCAAGCTAAAATTAAAATGCAACATGATACATATGAATACACAAGAAGTAATATCCCCTGAAAAGCAGTTCGAAAAGAAGAAAACTCCAACTCTTCCTAGAGAAGACAAATTGAGAAAAACCAAGAAATTTGGTGTAAAATCTAGAAAATTAAGGTGCAAACTCAACGAGATGACTCCCAAACACACCCTTCCCACATGGACACTAGCCTATAACCTCATATCACGGAGCAAAAGGCAACACTAGCTATCATAATACAAGATACTGGTGGCTAAGAAGAAAGCTCAACTAGGTATTAAATAATCCTAGAGAACCATTTAGGTGAGAAGTGTGGATGAGACAAAATTATCTAGAGTTGGTTCCTATCTACCCAAACCAACCATCACTACCACTAGACACAAGAATGCTATGCGAGACCAAGGAGTGAAAAGCAAGAAACGGAAGGTCACAAGGGAGCAAATCTCTGTCACATCGCTTGACGATGTGGTGTAATTGATGTGGTGGAAACTGACTGAAGCTGCATCATGAGATCAACTGAAACCTCCACTAGAAACTCAAATGAGGTGAGAGACCTAAACTATCCACACAAGCCATATGGTCTCTCCCTCACATCCACAATCTGTAACTCAAACACAGGAACAACTGGTGTTCTAGTACTGGGGTAAGTGATATACAGGTATGGACCCAAGTCTGAGGCATATGACAACAAAAGTAGCATGACAAGAACAAATGACAAAGAACACATAAGAACACACCCTCACACAAGCTCTATCTAGACCTCACCAAATCATCTAGGACAACAAAGCATAGTGCAAACTACATCTAGAAGAAACTTATGGACTAACCAAAGTTCTCATGATATCTAGGTATAAGCACAATTTAAAGCCACCAAGATATCATACAAACTATTTTCATGCTAAGACAAAATTTAATAAGTTCAAGATATGTATGTACCTCAATAAATCGCAACCATGCACACATAGCAAATAACAAGAAAAAGTCATAAAAGCATATGCTAGCACGAAAATAGGTATAAGCATGTACATATGAACCAAAAATGATAAAAAGGCATGACTAAATGTAGCATCATGGTATAGAAAACTATCCAAGATATAATCAAGTTCAAAATATCCATAATCAAATACGCATCATGTAGACATACATCATGACATACAAAAATTAGAAAAGTACGCTAACATATAAAAACAATGGTGAATGGACATAATGAGCAAGTCGTAGGAAATAAAACAGGATAGATACAACAAAGTACAAAATTATAATGTTACTTGACTCCTAAAACACACAATTAACAAGTAACTCATACTCATGAAGTCAAGTAAAAAACTAACGTATCCAATAAATTAATGTATACTGATATGATATAATGGATGCAAACGAGTCAAGCTCCCCTAAGAACAAGCTGCAAGATAAAACATCTAAAAACACTTGCAAGGAAAAATTTCTCAAAAGGATCCAAATTAGCAAAAGTCACTCTCCAAATTCTCTCATCACAAGGAATGGCTAGAATAGCAAAAAGAGGAGAGCTAGACTCTATACTCCACATGGTCTTTAGGAGAGAGATGACTCACAGATAAGGAGCGAATCTAAAACACTAAAAATCCTCACTATTGGTCACTAATGATTGAAGAAACAAGCTTGACCTAGACTAGAGGAAAGCACAACCTAGAATACCCAAAATGTGCACAAGAGGGACTCGCACAAGAAGTGATCCTATCATTAGTCCAACCAATCCTCGAACTACAAAATGCCCCCAAATGATATGCAAAGCATGAATCAAGGGCAAAGGTAAAGCGTAGGACACAAAATCTGCGTCGCACAGTTTGGCAGTGAGATGTAGTCGAAAGAGTAGAAGCTGAGCTAAATTGCATCCCAAGATTGATAGCCATCACCGGATATAGGAATGAGGAAGAAGAAGATCCGGAAGCTTCCAGAACCAGGGGGTCCGACTGCTCCCCTAGTACCCAGCTGAATATTGCACACTTGGTCTCCTCTCTCTATGTGAAACCTATATCTCCAGAAAAGAAATCGTTTGTGTCATGGAACTGGAGTTAGCGAAGAATGACATGCAAATCCACTTCCAAGACACATGACAAGAAATAATGATATAATCCAAGGTGAGAGGTAGGTAATATACATTCAATGCTCACATAAGCATAAATAAACAATTTTGAGCATGAATAAGAATATACAAAGTATGACAATGAGCGAAACATATACACTATATGCTAGAGAGATAAATCAAGCTCTGTGTATATCCATAGTAGATATGAAGCACATGAGTAACAAAGCACATAGCATGACAAGCATACAATCAAGGATAAATAATACAAGAAATGTTATGGCAAAGCTCATCTATCTATAATTAGCAATCCCACTTATATTATCAACACCATGTAAGCATAAGACATGTCAAAAAACAAAGCATGCTTAAATTATGCTAACAAGGATTAAGAAATAGATATGCTAACATAGATGTCTAATATATACATGGATACTTAGAGAAAAATATTGCCAAAGTATGGTAGTGAATATATCAAGATAATACAAGCTCATAATGAAAAGACAAGCTCAAGCATACATGAAAATCATGATCAAACTTCTAACCTATGCACATATGAGCATGCAAAAAGTATGAAAAATGATGAGACTAGAATATAACATGCTAAGGGCAGTATAAAAATCTCATGTATCAACAATTGATATATCACAATACTAAGTATACAGAAAATATGACATGGAATAATTCATACAAATATATGGTACAGTGAAATCAAGCAAGCCTATTAATACATGAAACACAAACAAGAGTATGATACATAATGTTACAAGAATAATGTATGCTCATAAAGATAAAACTCATATATCTACAAAAGATGAACAATTAGCTAGCACGTAGATATATAAGCAAAATACACATCAAGACATGACACGAATGTAACATGAATAATACATGCCAATGTGATACAAGTGAGCACATGGATAAGCACAACATGACAATTATGATCAAACATGAATATAAAAGACATGAGGGTATATGATAGCTCACAAAGTAAGTGGAAACACTAAATATGAAAACACATATCTCTTGGAGGCCATCAAAGGGAGTAGGGAACCAACAATTATTCCAATCACGTGATGAAGTAAAAGATCCGAACCCAATCAAGCATATATTCTCCATCCAGCATCCCGGTACCTACATATGAGAAGAACAAAGTGCCCAAGTGTTAGATCCCGAATGGTTAATAAGCAAGTACTTGGGAACCCAAAATTTTGACACACTCACACTAGAAGTATGCGAGTTAGCATGATGCAAAAGATGGTTCATGCAAGAAAATTCAATCTTGAAGGCACGCAACAAGTTGGTAACTTGATGAGAAAAATGAGTGCCATGTCTAGAAAAATGGCGAATGCCTTGCTTGAAAGTACCAAGATGAGAACCAACAGGAACACCAAAAAACTCACAACTCCTCTCCGCCGTGGGTGCACACCTCGATGGAGAAAACAAGGTCCACCACTTAAGAAATGGCAGAAATCCTTCCTCAGGATAGCACATAGACTAAAACCAAAGTCATGCAAATTAAGTCCACGACTCCATCTAACACCACTAGAAAAGGTGTCAAAGAAGTCATCAACAAAATGAGCCTACATGTTAGGCTCACGGGTGTTCATACCATGAGAAAGGTTATGCACACTTGGAGACTTAGAGGTATGGGCTCGACACATGCGTTTGGCACACCAAAAGTAAAAGTTTATATGATGTCCATCCTTCCCACAAAATAAGTAATGGCAAAGGTCTATTAAGAGACACGGTCCGAGAGGACAAAGCACCATTCTCTCTCAAATGAAAATCACTTGTGACAAGCATGAAGACCTCGTGTCGGCACTAGGTCCACACAAGCCATGAGATGAACGATGTGTGTTCCTAAAAGCTCGATGACGAATTTGACACTCGTGATTGACACGGCAGAAGCAAAACTCGATAATATGTCAATCTTTCTTATAAAAGGTGCAATGATACTTCTCTTTGAGAGATGTAGTATCATATGAGGGAAAAGCAATTAAGGGCTAGATGTTTTTGGCATAATTTCTACAATATTTTTCTTTTTCTTAGCTGATGTAATAAATCATCCTAAGCTTTTTTGTATGGTAGATAATACCCAACGGTTGATTTCTCTTTTTTCTTAGCTGATGTAAAAAATCATTCTAAGCTTTTGTTTTATGATAGATGACACCCAACGGTTAATATAATTCAACTTTAATTAGAATCCACCACATCGATGGCAATTCTAGCAAAAAAAATTAAAGTTGTGTTGTTAGTATAGAAACCGAACATGAGTGAGTGGGCGAACGTCGGTCGTGTTACATGTCGGCGTCCATGGGAGCAAAAGTAACATGAGAGTTTATACATGTTCGGGAGTCCGAGAGGATTGCCCTACTCCTATCGGTGGCCTACGGGGGTTTCAAGGGGTTCTCCCGAAGGCACACCAGTTTGAATGGCTTCTTGTATTCATTTTGAGCTCCCGTTATAAATGAGATATACATGGGGTATTTATAGGCTCTTGTGATTTTACAAATGATGGAAATACCCCTTGGTGAGATAACTAGCTCATGAGTACAAGCGAGAGGTATTACAGTCTTTCCTAAGCATAGCTATATTTCTTTGACCTGTATATAGGTGTCTTCCGTAAAGTAAGACCCGTTAGTGGAGGGTGAATTATTCCTCATGCCCCTTGGCATTCAAGAGAAGTGCTGAAAGGGGTAGGTTCAGACTACCATGCTTACCATGCTAAGGTTGACATCTAGAAAAAAATTAACAGATTCTAGCTGTAGTTGTACCCCAAATTGGGTGTCGAATCCATGGAAAAGTCTCGGTCTTAGCCGATAGCTTGGCATCTGGGTCACGGTACGCTTTCTGTTGGGAGAGGGAACTAGTTGACCGTCAGCGAAATCCAAGGAAGCGGAGCACGGGATCGAGGTAAGGCGGAGCCTGGCCAGGCGCCGCCAACCATGCCCGGAGGCACCCCCACTCGCTGGGGCCTAGAGTCTACATCGACAAATAAGCCTAAATGGCTTTCGAAGGGTGAAATTAGGAGCTAAACATTATCACAAAACATTTATTCCTAAATGCACACTTTGCAAATGTACGAAATCATCAAACAAATTAACATGTATTCTTAAATAATTTTTTATTAAACAACATGCGTGCAATGCAACAAGATTTTACGGATTTCCAACTACTACAACATCCATACATGATATGTGCATATGCACACAATTTGTACTGTATGTATGTGTCATTTATAACAAATAACTCTAGAAATACACAAAATTAGTCTCCGTTTACATAATGCAAATTCATCGGTGTGGCCAAGATCTCCTTAGTTCCGGCATAAGCCGAAACATGTGAATCTCTGCATTAAAAAAGAAAGATTTTCAAACACATTATAAAAGCTTGAATGAATATATTGGACTAAAGTACTGATGCACAATGTTGAAGGCTTATGAAGTGAATGGACAGTTAAATGCATGTAAAAGTACCTTGGGTACATGGTCATGTTGATTGTGATGTTTGGTTCGAGCTGGACTAGGTCGTTGTAGTTTCTCGATGTTAGGAGTAGAAGGAGCACTTCTCTCCCCCCTTATCTGGTCGAAGACAAGTGTGTACTGTTGGCTACCCTCACCAGTGTTTCTCTCATTCCATTGGCCCCAAGCGGGCACAGGGCCACCATACCCAACCTATGCAATGTTCAGATACAAGCCACCATATTTGTTAGCTGAAGCTAAAGCTGAATTTAGGTCAAATAGGCTTTGAGTATGGACATGTTCTTTTTGGCTTTTGAAAGTTGTTTTTTGATTTTTTTATAGTAACTAGCTTTTAAACAGATTATCTTTTTAAAATAGGGTCTACTAGTTAATTGTAGTATATACTGTACCGACTTCATTTATATCAACAAAAACCACACACGAGTTTCTGTTACTCTGTAATCTCTCGCATGAACAGCCCGAAAGCCACACACCACAGCTAAAAACACAAACCACAGCAAAAAAAAAAAAAAAGCAAGCTATATACTCACCGTGCTTTGGCTGCGGGGCCGAGACGCGGCGTCCTTGGGTTTTGGGGGATTGGCACCGGCTCGATGGCTTTGAGGTACGGAGTTGCCACGAGCTAGAGGTGGCTCAGGAGGAGGCGTTGTGCCACCTGTGTTCCTCCGCTTCCTAGCATCCTCGAAGTACATGGTGTAAGGGGTGTCACCATCAGTGGTCTTCCAATCACCAAACCTTGGGATATGCCCGCCTTGGCCCTGTCATACTAAAGAAGCTGAGTAGTTTGACATGTCGAGTGGCAATCGCATATTTAGTTTAAATAACATTATAGCTTGTCGATCACACTTCACAATGCTTCTTAGTGTCAAAAAAAGGGGGCTCTTTAACCATTCAACTGAAATATCAAGGATGGGACGAAGTTCAACTGAGAAACTAATGAGTGCAATGTCTAGAGAAGAACATTTTGAAATCCTAACATTCATGGGAGTATTAACTTGTATATGACCTGAATCTGGAAAAAAAACTTGTCTTAATTGGACGACACCAGAATTATGATGAATTACAATATTTAACTTGGTAGTGATGGATAATTGTTGCCATGCCATTTCACATATGGCTAATTAAAAGGATTCATTTACAACTAGTTTGTTAATTTCAAAATTTTGAGATGAAGTTCTTTCCTTCGTAAATGCAATGGTGTGCATACCGAATGAAAGAATTGGTGATTAATTTTATAAAACTTTTTTTTGTAGTTTCCATTGTGGCTGTTCAGGAAGAAGCGACAAACGTTAGAAGAGAAGAAAATTTTTTAGTCCACTTGCCTTATTTCTAGCCCAAACTAGCAGGGCAACAATTGTTTTTCTTCCTTTTTTTCTTGAAGAAATTTTCTTCCTCTTTTTTTCATAGCGCGAGGTGATGGGGCGGCGTGGTGACACGTGGGGGGGTGGCGCCGGGCAGCCCTCTGCGAGGCGGGGGTCGTGGCGTCCTCGCGCCGGGCAAGGCTCGGCGCACGTCTCGGGGCGTGGCAAGCCCGGGCGGCTCCGTCCTGCGAGGATCCCAGTCCATTTCCAAGTGGGTACCCCTTCCGATCAGGATCGAGTTCTCCACCCTCAGAGACGCGGTCTCCGTTGCTCCCTTTCGGTGGCCCCGTTCCTGTCACCACTGCCGTCCGGTGCGTGTCTAAGCGCTTGCCCTCCATGGACGTGCTTTGTCCCCGAACTGCGAGGCTGTCCGTGCCTCTCGACTCGGTTCAGCCGGTAGGTGCGGTCTGTCCGGCCATATGGGTGGAGCCGGCACTGTGCGCGGCTCTGCACAGCTGGGCGCTGGATGTGCATGACGCTCAAAGGCGCCCGCGGGGATCGGGCGCATTTGCATCGGGAGGCTCAGCGCGATGAGGCCGGTTTGAAAGATCAAGCTCCGTTTAACTTGGTTTTGGTGTTAATGACAAATATCATAATTTGATTTTAATGATAATATCATATACCATTATGTTGTTTTGGTGATATTGACAAATGCATATATGAGACTAATATGTTTGTTTAAGTTTATTTATGATTAGTCTCATTTGGATGGAAAGGTGAAATCAAAGAGGTATGCATTCAAATTATTCTCTCATATATTAGTGCATTCTTTAGATCCAAAATATAGATTGAACTCCACAAATTATACAAAATGAATATGTGCATATGTATTTAATATACACACTTGCTTGCACACATTTAGGGGGAGCTCTTTATATGTTTTGAAGTTTCACAAGTAATGATCCATGCTTCTCTAAAAATTCATATTTGGGATCTTTACTTTGAAATACATTGTTGGGTCTATATATAACTTGTGTAGTTCATATATACTCAAGTGTAATCGGGTTGTCAACTAACATCTCCATTATATGTTAATGGTTGAATAGTCAAATGACAACCGGATAAGTAAGCTTTGTGCTTATCTAAAGAGTATACAAATTGTTGTGTACAAGTTGTATACTTACAAATCAATTTCATATCTCATAATATGTTGAGATTGTCATGAATTACCAAAAAGGGAAGATTGTTGAATCTTGTCCCTCCATTATGTGTTAATGGTGAAGTTTGGTAATTGATGATAGTTATTTTGTGGACTAACGGTTTCCATGAGTTGGATGAATAGGTTAGGTTCCACAAATGAGGATGACTTGGGATAACTTCATGTGTGAAGATCATCAAGTCAAGATGCGAGGAGAAGATAGATTCATGAGTTGATGCATGGAGGTGATCATATGTTGATCAAGAAAAGACCATCATATGTTGATGAAGTGATGTGAAAGATGCGTTATGTGTTAATGCATATCAAGTTGATGACCCAAGGCAAAGGTATGACTAGCTAGGGCTAAGGATGCGTTCCTAGTCTTTTACCGGTCTTGGTGTTTGGTTGGAAGACCGGATTGCTAGTATAGGTTGCCGTACTATTAAGAGGGGTCATGTCTAGTAGTTTGAGTCTCATCATGTGTTAATGGCTCATCCTCACCTCGCTAGCTCAAATTGACATGAGACTTGTATTTGCGAATGTGTTTTGCAAATAGTTGAAGCTCATGTGTTGAACCTCTTTGTAACATGGGACTATGCATTGCGAATGTGTTTTGCAAGTGCTTGAAGTCCATGTTTTTCTACTCCTTGTAATATGAGGCTTAGATTTGCAAATGTGTTTTGCAAATGGTTGTAGCTCATATTTAATCTTTGCGTCATGATTTCAAAAGTGTGCAAATGTGTTTTGCAACTTGTTGGAAATCATGTGTAATCCTTGTGTGCATGATATCATAGTTTGCAAATGTGTTTTGCAAAAATCTGTTGAGATATCTGCACTGCTCAGGAGAATCGGAAGTACTGGCTTTATGGGCGGTACTACCGTGTGAAGTACCGGCATGTGTTGCGCGGTACTACCGGCTCCCGGAAGTTCCGAACCCCGAGCGGACCCTTTTTTCCAGAGAGCGCCAAGTTTGGGCTCGATTTGAGCGGAAGTACCGCGCCGACTTTGCGGTACTACCGGTGAGCGGTACTACCGGCAAAAAGAACGGCGGTACTACCGCGCCGACTGTGTAACGGCTAGTTCAGAAGCTCTGACATAGCCGTTACAGCGCGTCAGAAGTGGAGCGGTACTACCGGCCGTTGGCCGGCGGTAGTTCCGCTCGTCCTGAATTTTTCAGGACTTTGCTCCAACGGCTAGTTTTTTGATGTGGGGTATTTATACCCCCTTGAGGCTGGTTGGAGATGTCTTTGGTGCATTCATTTGTTGACCCTTGAGCTAGTTTGAGGTTTTCCACTCTATTGTGCATGTGTTGCACTTTGTGAGAAAGGAGAAGAGGACTAGAGTGCATGTGTTGCCTCTAGGTGTGGACTTCGTGTCCGAGTTGAGCTTGTGCATCCGTTGCACGTGGTGAGAGTCAAGTGAAGGACTTGGGTTATTACTCTTGGAGTTTGCCGACTCCTAGACGGCGTTGGAGGCGTCGTGCGCGGTGATCTTCTCAAGAAGCTTGTGAGAAGGCCCGGCGAAGTTGTGAAGGTTGGAGCTCACCTACCCGGAGCGGGAAAAGAGCTATCACTAGTGGATTGAGGTGTTTCGGCTTAATTCGTGGAGCCGGTCCGATTCGTCCGGGCTTACCTCAACGTGGATTAGGGGAGAGCGGCAACTCTCCGAACACCACGGTAAAAAGAGACCGTGTCAAATTGTGGTTTATTTCCTTGTTCCTTATTTACATTCAAGCAATTTACATTCATAAAATTAAATTGATTGCTTGCATTTCTAGGATTGCAAACCTTGACCTAGAATAGAATTTGTACTCTTAGGCGATATTCTTGTTGTAGGGGATATTTGATCTAAACCATTTTTGTCTTTCCCTTCCGCTTAGATACTTGGTTTAGGCAAATAGAAAAGCTCTCGAATTAATTAGCATTAATTTGTAGAGAATTTTTTAAGACCGCCTATTCACCCCCCTCTAGTCGGCCACCTCGATCTTACAAGTGGTATCAGAGCTTGGTCTCTCATATATTAGACTTAACCGTCTAGAGAGTAAAGGATGGCGACTAGTGGGTTTGTGCACCTAGATGAACCACCTCACTTTAATGGCCAAAATTATGATAATTGGAAAATCCGCATGATTTATTATTTTAAGGCCATGAGCCTAAATGTATGGCGGATTGTAGATGTGGGCTTTTCTCCTCCAAAGAATCCTCTTGCTCCAACAATTGAGGATGAGAAATGCTCACATCTCGACGCTCAAGCTACTAATGCTCTTTTTAGTGCTTTGAGTGTAGAGGTGTTCAACACGATATGCAATCTCGATAATGCTCATGATATATGGACGAGAATTCAAGATAAATATGAAGCGTCCACATCATCCGACGAGAATTGCATACAAGAGTGGATGTCGGGAGAAGAATGCTCAACTTCTAGCTCCGACGATGATGAATCCACCATTCCCTCCACATCAACTCAATGCCTCATGGCAAAAGGTAACAAGAAGGTAAATTTCGATGATAATCATGATGAACCTTCATATGATGAGTTGATGGACATGTTAGAACAATTAAATGAATTTCTTGGAAAGGAGAAAGCTAAATTTAAGGTTTTGAAGAAAGAATATGTCTCTCTTCAAAATGACTATGATGTATTAAAAGATGAACATGAAATTCTCCTTCTCAAGGAATATTCTAAGCCTAGTGTGGATATAGGCATAACTTGTGATTTAATAGATGATTTGCCTTGTATAAGTTCTACTTCTTGCAATTCATCTAAAATTGATATATCCACCTCATGTGAGGATTTATTAGATGATATGCCATTTATAGCTCCTAGCTCTAGCAAGTCATCTAAAATTAATGTATCTACCTCATGTGAGGATTTGCTAGAAATTCCTTGTTGCTCAAAAATAGATGCTATTACTTCCTCTATGCTTGTTGAGACTAACCTTGTAGAGGAAAACAAAGAGCTCAAGGCCCAAGTCACAACATTAAAAATTGACTTGGAGAAAAGCTATAAAGGGAAGGCCTCTCTTGACAAAATTTTAGGAAGTCAAAAATTGTCAAATGACAAGAGAGGTATAGGTTTCATCTCCAAGAAGGAGAATAGCAAGACAAGGCACAATGCAAGACACACGAAGAAAATCAAGTGCTTTGGATGCAACAAGATGGGACACTTAGCCTCTAAGTGCCCCAACAAGGTGGAAAACAAGATAAATCCATCAAAGAAGAGGCAAACCGCAACAAGCAAGGCAAGAAAATAAGAAGAGGTAATGATTGCCGTACTTGCTATAATTGCCTAGAGAAGGGACATCTTAGTAAGGATTGTCCCAAAGGTATCATTCCTAAGCCATATTTATTCAATGAACATTATTTGCTTAGGAAAGATAAGAATAGCAATGTGTTTGCTAAGAATGTTAGTTCACAAAAATTAAATGTTAGGGCCATTTGGGTGCCCAAATCTCTTGTAACTAACATTCATGGACCCAACCAAGTTTTGGGTACCAAAATGTGCTTAAAAGCTTAATAGGTATTTGGAGAGGCATTGGAGGCTTGGCTAATTGATAAAGAGGTGAATTTCACCATATGCAAAATGAAAGCCAAGTTTGAGGATAATCTTGCCACATCATCAACCAATGCTATCGCGGTAACAAGTATCTACATTTGTTGTATTATAGCCCCTAGCCTTGTGTAGGTTGCATTTCATGAAAATCATTTAAAAAGGGGTTTCTCTTACTCTTGTGCTTAAATTTCTTTATTGTAATTGTTAGCAAGATGCATGTGGCACATTAAGGGGGAGTGCTAGATCATACTCATGTATATCACATCCCTAAGTGTGCCCATATTAATTAAGTGCTAGTAATTGTTTTTCAAATTTGAGCCATTTAGCCAAAAGTCAAAAATTTCAAAATTATTAATATATCTTTGCAAAACTAGTTGAAACATGTATACAAATGCATTTCAAAGGTTTTACAAAGGTTTTGATTTTACAAAAACTTATTTCAAGTAAAATTGAGTTTCCAACCCAAAACTATCTATTGAGTATCTTGTTTTGGCCTTAAACTCAAAAATTTGCTAAAATCAATTCTAAAAGGAATTTGAAAATGTGTTCAATACCAAAAACCTAGAGTTGGCTATTTCAAACATTATTGGTATTCAAAAGTTTTTCAAAAAGCCAACTAAACAAAAATTATTTGGTTTTGAAACTCATCCAAAATATTGAGTTGACCGATGTGGTCACTATCTAGCACTTAAGTGAGTTTTGCCATTTGAGCTTAATCTATTGACATATATTAGCTCACAAGGGTATTTACAACTCATACATAAAATTGAATGTTTAAAAATACCCCCAAATGCTCATTTTTGCATTCTTGTAAAAATTATTGAAAATGAGTTTGTTTAAAAATTGAAAGCTTAATTTGTTAAAAACTATATTGAAAAGAATTTTGATCTTAGCTTATAGTTGGAAATGCTCCACAAGTAGCTTTTATTTCTGTGTGAAAAACTTTGGAGCAAAATACAACAATATATCAAACCTCTCATCTGAAAATCAAAATTCTTGGCGTGCTCCCAGAATTTTCGGAACTACCGGCAGTTAGTCTGCGGTACTTCCGGTTGTCGGAACTACCGGCGGTGATTCTGCGGTACTTCCGATATTTCTGGAAGGTGGCTGATTTGATTCAAAATCTGTTTTTTTAATTTCCTCAGCCATTTCATTTGCTCCTCTTGGTCAAGTTGATCCTTGTTAATCACAGCTAGTTACCCTCAAGTATTTCTTGACTCCATATGCCATTTTTGCTCTTACCTTGATTCCTTTTCATTAAAATGGCATCCTCCTAAAGAGTGGTAGATCTTAAGTCATCTTGATCTCGGCATGTGCTTCTCTCCTATCTTTACAAATGACACCATCCATATCCTTCAAGTGGTATCCCTTAATTGTGAAAATTAAGTGGTATGCTTATTTCCTCCAAATGATGTCTTTTGGATTGATATCCTTTTATTCTTGGCAAGTAAACATTTCTTTACCAAGCTCTTCACATATATGATATCATTGATTTCCAAGTGATATTATTTTCAAGTGGTATCTATTCTTTTGACTTGGTATCTCTTTCCTTTGGAAAATAAGTGGTATCCATTTTCCTTCAAAATGGCATCATTCAAAGTGATATCCTTTCTCCACTTGTCGAGACAATCCTTGTGAGATACAAGTGGTTTTCACCTATGATATTATGTTCTTTAAGTGGTATCCACCTTGACAAGTTGTATATCCTCTAATGATATCATACTCCTCCTCCAAGTGCTATTTCAAGAAACATCTTTTCTACATGTGGTATCTCTTCATCAAATCAAGTGAAAACTATTGAAGATGAAGTACTAAAGGTTGTCCTTATGAGAAACAAGTTGATCATACAAGAGGCATCAAGTTTTTACAAATGGAATCAAGTACATTTGGTGCCATGTATGCTCTCAAGTAGTACAAGTGGTATCAAGTTTTCTACAACTGGAATTAACTATACTTGATATCACCCATGTTTACAAGTGATATTTTCTCACAAGTGATGAGAAGAAAATGTTTAAATCAAAAGGAGGAAGAGATAAGAAAAGAGGAGAAAAATAAAGAAGAGGAGAATCCTTTGTGTGTCAAAGGAGAAGAAAGGATTGCCAAGAAGAGACCTTTGTGTAAGAGGAATTTTCTTTATGAAAAACATATATAATACTTTTGTGCTTACTAAAGCAAAAAGGGTAAAAATATTACTATTGGAAAAACTATTTACTTATTTACCCAAAATTGCTTTATGTCTTGTGAATGAATTTGTTTCATTCTCATGTGCTTCTTTTGGTATTCATGGAGTAATAATCAAATGATATGCAAGATTATCTTTTCTAAAGAGCCTCTTTGGTCAAAAATCAAAAATCTTATTTTAAAAGGCAAAAAGTTGTGAAAAACTAAATAAAAATACTTAACTATGTATTTCAAATGTTTTCAAAGCCTTTTGAGTAAAAATTTCTATTTTAGAAATCAAAAGGAAGATTTGGCCCCAAAAGAATCTTATATGATCTTGTTTTCGGATTAAACGACATATTTCCCTATATTAAAATCTATTGAGTTTTTGAAAAAGTGGTCAATACAAAACTCAAAGGGTTGGTCATTTCAAACATTTCTCTAGTTCAAAGCTTTTGCAAAAGACCAATCATTGAAAAGTTATATTCATTTGAATCTCATCCAAAAACTACAATTGACCCAAAATGATCCATTCTTGCATAAAATGAGTTTAGCTATTTGAGCATGATCTCTTTGTGTATCTTGACTTGAAATAGTATTTATAACTCATATGAAGCTAAGGAAGAAAAATACTCCATGAAAATCCAATTTGTTTGGGTTTTAAGCTTTAAATGCAAAATCATCTCATTCTTTTGCTCTCAAAGCGCTTTTTGGCATATCCTTTGATTGAAGAAGTATTTTTTCAAAAATTCTTGTTGGAAAAGGTCACATATAGCATCAAGTTCATATCTGCAAAATTTGAGAGTATTTCAAGTTCATTTGAATAAGTTTTAACTTTTTCTCTCTTTGGCTTTTTGCTGAAAATTCAGAATGTTCATGATTCTGAGCCGATTTGTGATTTTTATATCTTAAAATAGGTTCCGATTTAAAGGAGACCACAATAATAAAAACTGATCCTCTATAGTTGATCTTCAATGTAAAATTTTCTCAGAATTTATACGGATCATTTGATCAATTTTCCATCTCTCTCTAGAAGCTAAAGTGAGATGTAAAAGTCTGAAATTTCAGACTTCCAGATTTCTGAAAAATCATGTATTGAGCTGATTTGTGATTTTCATATCTTTAAATGTGCTCATAATCTGAGGTAGATGCAATTATGACTTTTGATCCTCAGACATTAAGCTATACTGACAAATTTTCTCAGATTTATTGGATATTTGTAAGTCAGTTTTTCAGGAAACTTTTGAAGGCCACTTGGAATGAAAAATCAGGAAATGCTCCACATATCACAAGTGCCCTTCATATACATGGTATCAAGCTCCTCATGCTCTAAATTGATATTAAATCCCTCCAAATGCAATAATCAATGCTATTTGTGTTTAATTGACTCTTTTTGGTGGTTAATGCCAAATGGGGGAGAAATTTGTGATAATAGCTTTCATTTCTTTTAGAAATTTGTGATAATGTCAAATGGAAATGGGGGAGATTAATAGCCTTGTATAATAGAATAATAGAAATACTAATGCCATGAGGGAAAAATGTGATATTATATTTCTTGAGTAGAAATTAAAATTTTTAATTCTATATGATGAATAATACTTTCACTTTCTCTTATGCACTTAATTGCCTTTCATTTAGTCATTGTCACCAATATACTATTATCATAAATGGATTTGTCATCAATCACCAAAAAGGGGGAGATTGAAAGATCAAGCTCCGTTTAACTTGGTTTTGGTGTTAATGACAAATATCATAATTTGATTTTAATGATAATATCATATACCATTATGTTATTTTGGTGATATTGACAAATGCATATATGAGACTAATATGTTTGTTTAAGTTTATTTATGATTAGTCTCATTTGGATGGAAAGGTGAAATCAAAGAGGTATGCATTCGAAATTATTCTCTCATATATTAGTGCATTCTTTAGATCCAAAATATAGATTGAACTCCACAAATTATACAAAATGAATATGTGCATATGTATTTAATATACACACTTGCTTGCACACATTTAGGGGGAGCTCTTTATATGTTTTGAAGTTTCACAAGTAATGATCCATGCTTCTCTAAAAATTCATATTTGGGATCTTTACTTTGAAATACATTGTTGGGTCTATATATAACTTGTGTAGTTCATATATACTCAAGTGTAATCGGGTTGTCAACTAACATCTCCATTATATGTTAATGGTTGAATAGTCAAATGACAACCGGATAAGTAAGCTTTGTGCTTATCTAAAGAGTATACAAATTGTTGTGTACAAGTTGTATACTTACAAATCAATTTCATATCTCATAATATGTTGAGATTGTCATGAATTACCAAAAAGGGAAGATTGTTGAATCTTGTCCCTCCATTATGTGTTAATGGTGAAGTTTGGTAATTGATGATAGTTATTTTGTGGACTAACGGTTTCCATGAGTTGGATGAATAGGTTAGGTTCCACAAATGAGGATGACTTGGGATAACTTCATGTGTTGAAGATCATCAAGTCAAGATGCGAGATTCATGAGAAGATAGATTCATGAGTTGATGCATGGAGGTGATCATATGTTGATCAAGAAAAGACCATCATATGTTGATGAAGTGATGTGAAAGATGCGTTATGTGTTAATGCATATCAAGTTGATGACCCAAGGCAAAGGTATGACTAGCTAGGGCTAAGGATGCGTTCCTAGTCTTTTACCGGTCTTGGTGTTTGGTTGGAAGACCGGATTGCTAGTATAGGTTGCCGTACTATTAAGAGGGGTCATGTCTAGTAGTTTGAGTCTCATCATGTGTTAATGGCTCATCCTCACCTCGCTAGCTCAAATTGACATGAGACTTGTATTTGCGAATGTGTTTTGCAAATAGTTGAAGCTCATGTGTTGAACCTCTTTGTAACATGGGACTATGCATTGCGAATGTGTTTTGCAAGTGCTTGAAGTCCATGTTTTCTACTCCTTGTAATATGAGGCTTAGATTTGCAAATGTGTTTTGCAAATGGTTGTAGCTCATATTTAATCTTTCGTCATGATTTCAAAAGTGTGCAAATGTGTTTTGCAACTTGTTGGAAATCATGTGTAATCCTGTGTGCATGATATCATAGTTTGCAAATGTGTTTTGCAAAATCATTGAGATATCTGCACTACTCAGAGAATCGAAGCACCGGCTTTATGGGCGGTACTACGGTTAAGCGGAAGTACCGGCATGTGTTGCGCGGTACTACCGGCTCCCGGAAGTTCCGAACCCCGAGCGGACCCTTTTTTCCAGAGAGCGCCAAGTTTGGGCTCGATTTGAGCGGAAGTACCGCGCCGACTTTGCGGTACTACCGGTGAGCGGTACTACCGGAAAAAAGAACGGCGGTACTACCGCGCCGATCGTAACGGCTAGTTCGAAGCTCGACATAGCCGTTACGGTAGCGTCAGTGGAGCGGTACTACGGCCGTTGGCGGCGGTAGTTCCGCTCGTCTGAATTTTTCAAGACTTTGCTCCAACGGCTAGTTTTTGATGTGGGTATTTATACCCCCTTGAGGCTGGTTGGAGATGCTGCTGGTGCATTCATTTGTTGACCCTTGAGCTAGTTTGAGGTTTTCCACTCTATTGTGCATGTGTTGCACTTTGTGAGAAAGGAGAAGAGGACTAGAGTGCATGTGTTGCCTCTAGGTGTGGACTTCGTGTCCGAGTTGAGCTTGTGCATCCGTTGCACGTGGTGAGAGTCAAGTGAAGGACTTGGCTTATTACTCTTGGAGTTTGCCGACTCCTAGACGGCGTTGGAGGCGTCGTGCGCGGTGATCTTCTCAAGAAGCTTGTGAGAAGGCCCGCGAAGTTGTGAAGGTTGGAGCTCACCTACCGGAGCGGAAAAGAGCTATCACTAGTGGATTGAGGTGTTTCGGCTTAATTGTGGAGCCGGTCCAATTCGTCCGGCTAACCTCAACGTGGATTAGGGAGAGCGGCAACTCTCCGAACACCACGGTAAAAAGAGACCGTGTCAAATTGTGGTTTGTTTCCTTGTTCCTTATTTACATTCAAGCAATTTACATTCATAAAATTAAATTGATTGCTTGCATTTCTAGGATTGCAAACCTTGACCTAGAATAGAATTTGTACTCTTAGGCGATATTCTTGTTGTAGGGGATATTTGATCTAAACCATTTTTGTCTTTCCCTTCCGCTTAGATACTTGGTTTAGGCAAATAGAAAAGCTCTCGAATTAATTAGCATTAATTTGTAGAGAATTTTTTAAGACCGCCTATTCACCCCCCTCTAGTCGGCCACCTCGATCTTACACTTAGAAAATGAGCTCCAAAAATTATAGATTTTTTGAACCATCCTTACACAGTGGTATTGATTTTGTAATTTTCTAAATTTTATATGTTCCAAAATTATCTCAAAATTAAGAGTTTAAGTCTCAAAATTAGGATTTTAGGTTTTGGAAATTAGGGTTTCATAATTTCAAGTGAATTGAAATGTGGGAAGTTTAGTATGGCATGACTACGCTATGTAAGAGACCGATTAAGACCCCCAAAATGATTTCACGATTTCATGATTTTATGTGACATGATTAAGTCCCCCTGAAATGCATTAGGCGGGAATCCTACTTCCCCGGCCACACGCATGAAATGACGCCCACACGCATGAAATGATGGTGTTTTTGGTCGAGGAACGTGAAACGACATACATTTTTGGCGGTGCGTTATATGAATCTTTCGTACATGGATCTTTCAAGTTTTATAACCTCGCTAGTACTACGGTACAGAGCGATAGAAGCATCCAGACCATGTATGAACACATGCCTTTAGGAGCGGTCTTGGCTGCCTTTCGTGCTCCTCCTCACAAGCCTCACGCTCCCTATGCCACATGCCTCCAGACGAGCTTGCATCTCCCACGGATACGCTCGCTATACTCTTCGTTCGCGCCGCTCCTCCCTCCTCTCACGGTCTATCTTGGTATCCCACTCCTCTCAGGTAAGACACCACTGGTCATGTGGGTGGATCTATTGATCGATCCATTTGCGGAACGCACATAGCGGATCCAAAGATTATGAGTAGATTGGAGAGGTAGTTAGTGCATGCTTTCAAAGAGAATTGCAAAGGGAATATACTGTAACCGGTTCTTACTGGCTGGCGGTACCACCCGTGTCCCAACGCCGTCAGGGTAGTCTCATGCATAGTTAGGGCAACCTCAGTAACGCATGCACATGCTCAGCTGATGCTTGGACTTAAAGAATTTGCACGTGTCCCTGCACCAGCAGAGGGGGGCGTCTCCCCCTCGGGTGGGTCATACGGTGAATGCTCGATGGGAATGTCGTGGTACATGTTTGAGCTATGGGGAACATCGTTGCGAGGAGGTGGCCTCCTGGCACGCTCGCTTTGCTCATTGCAGGCTGAAGCAACCCTTACTAGTTGGCTGATCTACTCCCATTGCTTCTCTATATGAGTGAGGTTGCGTTGTAGTCTTATTGCAAGAAAGCCTGCCATGGAAGGGGTAGTATTTGTATGCCGAGGTAGCACAGCGTACACAGCTAGAGTCCAATTGTGTTGATGCAAATTCGTGTCCGTGAGGCAGCGGCTCTAAGGAGGAATCTTGCTGCCTCGTTGGGTCACATCGATCTGCAAAACTGCCTTATTGGGTCATGTTGGTCTACAAAGCTACCTCGTCCAGTCATATTGCCACACAAGGTTGCCTTGGTGGGTCACGTCGTCATACTGGGTCCGTACGAATTAATGTTATGCGAACATGTCGAAGCAGTGATAACAACTAGTAATCATGTTTAAAGATAAAGGTGTTGATAGGCATTGGATAGCCATTCATCATACATAAGATTACAGGGAAAAAACAAGGCGAATAATGCATGAAATTACAACACTGAATGACGACCAAATGAGCTCGGTTTGTTTGGGAAATTCTTCATTGAGTATCCAGGGGTCTTCATATCCTGCACTTGATTGTGTGGCTTACTAGCATCCATGTTATTTTAGAAGCATCGTGTCTACCGCATATGCAAAAGTCACGTTCCGATGCTGCTGCAAGGGCTCGTTAAGCTCGCAAGTGTGGTCGGTCAACACCTTGACCACGAAGACCGAGCCAAAAAACTTTGCTTGTTGAGTGCTGACCTTGCTAGGGTAGCCTTCCACTATACATTTCACAATATAATGTTTTGGGTTGGACCCATGCACTCGGTACACATGGCTGATAGAAAAGGTATACCGTGCTATAGCTTGTTGCACAACCACCTTACTATGGAAGCGCTGCCCAACTAAGAAGGTGTCGGCATGAAAGCCCCACTGGGGCCCTTCTTCTTGCGGCAATATAAGGGAACGCACCGCAATATCATCAAGTCTCGAGGCCACATAGGGCACCTTGGATGGCACAATTCCCCCGATAGGACCAGTCCGAGCCTGGGTCAACATCCTCATCAGACTCCAACCCGAGAGCCTGGTCTGGTAGATACTCGTGGCAGTCAACGCGAGCCGACCACCACAATTCTGCCCCCTCATTTCTCATGAAATTATGCACGAGTCTCCCCTCTAAGATAGCACATTCTATGCTACCATCTTCAAGATCGCCCTAAGGTTGCCTGGTTTTAGAGGCCCTGGCATCATTAAGGTTTTCCCAGCACCCTGCATACGAAATTCACATACACCATGGGCCTCTTGTAAATGGCTGCCTTGGGCTGGGAGGCAATCTGCATGTACTGCCTCCATGCTACGTTTCTATTCACCTTGACGAGCTCTCACACGACATTCATGTAGGTGATCCCCTCGATCACAAGCTTCTTTGTCATTACCTCCATGACGAAGTCCCTCCGAATGCAGCCTCGAAGCTCATGAATATTCATCGCGTTGAGTCCCTCTGCCCGAACCACCCTGTACTAGCATCTCGGCAAGTCTAACCCATCGGGTCCAGCCCATACGAGAACATCACTATAAAACACTAACAACTCTTGCATGTTCGAGATTACTTACACCAGAACAACCCGGTCCACGGTACCTTTAAAACAAATAATGATGAAAAATTGCATGCACGTGATCGATTACATATATGTAATTACATGTGAATAATTCATTAATTACTAACAATTTGATTACTCCTCTGAAAATTAATTACAAGTAATTCATTAACATCATCCTTATCATTATTAAACCACAGCTTCATTACCACTTAATTACTCACCACTAACTAAATACTTTAGCCTAACTAATTGCTACTAAACTAATTACTACTGATTAATTACCACTAAATTAATTATGATTGATTAATTACCACTAAATTAATTACAACTGATTAATTACCACTAAATTAATTACAACTGCTGCTAACTACTAAAGTCTTGTAAGTAAACTAAGAGCACATACCAAATACACAATGCTAACTACTACATTTTTGTACGAACAACTTACCATTTAGCTAATGACATGCTAACCACAGTGCTAAAACTAAAGTCGTATGCAGATAAAAATTACTTTTCTTGATGTTCGCAAGCCGATCTAAAACTTTTGTAACTACAAAACCTTCGAATTCCAAACCAATATAACGTAAACTAGACGGCCTCCCTTCGGTCACTCTTTCGGTCTCTCAAACTGCCTCTTACGGATTC
Source organism: Bonia amplexicaulis (assembly GCA_036346245.1). NCBI lineage: Eukaryota > Viridiplantae > Streptophyta > Magnoliopsida > Poales > Poaceae > Bonia > Bonia amplexicaulis. Next base: position 9,681,695 of record CM070765.1, read on the forward strand.
GAACAAATGGATGCGGCTTCAGCTACCTCCCAGGACCATTTTATTGCAAACTACATGCATGGGGGCATGCCAGCGCATGGGGGCAGCCACGCGCTAGGTGGCCGAGTTTTCCATGCACCGCCAAAAACGACTGTTATTTCACGTGTCTCAGCCAAAAACACCCGTCATTTCATACGCGTGGCCGGGGAAACGGGATTCCCTCTTAATGCAGTCTGGGGGCCCTTAATCATGTCATATAAAATCATAAAATCATTCCAGGGGCCTTAATCGGTGTCTCTTACCTAGAATAGTCATGTCGTACTAAATTTCCTATATTCTAAGTCATATGAAATTATGAAACCCTAATTTTTGAAACCTAAAATCCTAATTTTTAGACAATTTCGAAACATATAAAATTATGAAATATTACAAAATCAAGACTACTTTGTGATGGTCCTTCGAAAAATTTCATAATTTTTAGAGCTTATTTTCTTTATTAAAAAATTTCTTCAGTACATTTAAATGAATTTTGAGTAAAATTTATGAAAAAAATTACACAATAGTACCCTGTGTTGGAAACATTCACAAAAAAATTTTGTAAGTTTTTGAATTCATTTGCTATATCTAAAAATTCATATAAACATATACTTAAATAAATTCGTTTATTGTAATTAAGAACCCTTAATTCAGCTGGCCTAATTGGTAACTGCATGGTGGCCGTCCGGGCGTGCAGGCCACCGCACAGTGGTCATGCGGCTGAGGGAGGGCCGGCATCTCCGCGTGTCGCGCCGCTCGTCGCTTCTGCACGGTGATCGTGCGGGGTTAGGTACCAAGTCTGTAATTTTCACGAGAAAAATGTTATTCTTGCAAAAACACAATGAAAAAGTGCCAGTACCGCTAAAAACTTGGAAGGTGGCTCGGGTCGTCCCCGTCAGGGGCTGCTACTACTAGCTGGTTTCTTCAGTTATGAACTAGATGTACAACAAAATTCTCATATAAGAACTACCACTACGACCGAGCAGTTTCATTTCACCAGTCTGTTGGTCATGGACCAATACATGCATGTTTCACCTTCTGCTTCTTGTCCGAACATTTAATCACTAACGAGCGTATAGAAATTGGCATCACCATGGTATTTTTTAAACTCTGTTATCTTTACTAAGCAATACTACCAAAGAAAAATTGTTCCTCCGAAATCAGCACAAATAGCCAGGGGGCGAAGCCAAAAGGGCTAGTAAGGCTTGAGCCTCACCTCCCTCGATGGTGCCCCTCGCGGCGGACGGTGACCAGCAATGACATCGACGCATAGAGAGAGGCCTAACAAAAAACAAAAAAAGCCTAGTTAACTGGGCAACTCGCTGTCCTTAAGAGGTCCAACAAATTCATCTTATCGGCCCACCAAAATACCCACTCTAACTCACAAATCTAGCAATAGCAATTGGTTCCCACTTCCCAGAGGAGAGACGCGCCGGCGCCACCACAACGCAAAGGGGGGTTGTGGGCGACCGGGCGAGTGTGCACCACGCGTGCAGAAGGGGGTGCTGCCAGAGAAGGAGACCAAGTGGGGTAGCTAGATCTGGCGGCCGCCGAGCCGCCACCAAGGGAGGCGATAGCCCGATCCGGGTCGGGGCCACGGGCCGGGAAGTCGGATCGGGCGGTGAGGGGGGCGAGCCGGGGCAAGGGGAGCTGGACCGGGGCGGTGAGGGTCGAGCCGCCGTCGGCGAGTGCTGGCGGCGCCGCGGAGGAGCACCGGGTGACAAGCTAGCTGCGTGGGAGACCGGAGTCTGGAGTCCAAGCGAGGGAGCGATCGAGAGTGAGACTGAGATTGAGAGAGGCAGAGAGCCGAGAGGCGGGACCACGAGAGGAGATTGGAGTTTGGAGACTGGAATCACCGGAGTCTGGAGAAGTGGAGAGTGAATCAGGCAATCAGTGAAATAGGGGAGTCGAGTGAGTCAGCGTCTCGGGTTTCTTGACGAGATTGGAGAGGGAAATAGGGGGAGTTGGTCGGCCGTCGCCCATCTGCAGAGATTGAGTGCTTTTTCTCTAGTTCCTTTCTTATTAATTTTGTATTTTAAAGTTTAGATTTTAGATTTTCATATTCAGTATATATAGATATAAATACCCCATATTAATACTTGGAAAAAATCGGTTGGTTTTGATTTTTGACCGCCGTCAGTTGAGCCCTTCACCCCCGCAGGCTAAGCTCTTAAACCTCAGCAGCATCCGCGGGCAGCTTCACCCTTATCCCCTCTTCCCACCACAAATCGCACCCAGGAATCCTCGCTCTCACTCTCCCACCCCCGCCGATGCTTTCCTCTCCTCCTCCCCTCAGACCCCGTCCCACGCCGATGGCTTCGGTCCCCTCCCTCGCCGTCCCCGGCGGGGCCGCTGCCGCCGCCACCGCCTTCCCGGCCGTCGTCGGCGTTGACGCCCGCAAGCCGCCGCCGAGCTCCCTCGGCTTTGATAAGGTGACTGGCTGACTAGCTCGTTTATTTTTTGTCCTCCTCTCTTTTGATTTCGTTTGAAGAAAATGCTGTGATTGATCAGGTCTCTCCAGTTCGAATTCTTGCTAGCTTTGCATCCATCCAACCTGTAATTCTCTTAAAGAATTGATCTTTTCTTGCCATTAGCCTTTGATATTCTTCTGGTATGCTAACTGACGCCAAGAATGCGAGTAAAAGATTAGATGGCTCACTGGAATGCAGCGTGTTCTTACCATTTTCTTGCCGCAACTGCGTATTCGCAGCGCAGTTCTTATCAGAGGAGCACCCAACCGCTGGAAAACGGCAGCTTGGAGGGGCCCCCTCGGCCTCTCGATGCCCGGGAAGCAATGGGCATGCTAAAGGAGGGCAAGACGGTGCAGTCGGCGATGTACGTGCCGCTGCTGCACCGGTGCGTCGAGACCGGCAGCCTCGGCGCTGCCAGGGCCCTGCACGGGCACATGGTGAAGACCGGGACCAATGTGGATATGTTTGTGGCGACATCCATGGTGAACGTCTACATGAGGTGCGGGGCGTGCGGGGACGCACGCAGGCTGTTCGATGAAATGCCTGAGACGAACGTCGTGACGTGGACGGCTCTTATAACTGGCTATACTCTGAATTCTCAGCCGGTGCTGGCGCTAGAGGTGTTTGTCGAGATGCTGGAGCTGGGAAGGTACCCTTCGCATTACACATTGGGTGCCATGTTGAACGCATGCACCGCGTCGAGCAGCGTTGATTTGGGCAAGCAGGTTCATGGATACACAGTTAAGTACGGGGCTGAGTCGATCACAAGCATGGGGAACTCGCTTTGTAGATTGTATGCCAAGTCTGGAAGCTTGGAATCTGCCATGAGGGCCTTTCGGAGGATCCCTGACAAGAATGTGATCACGTGGACAACAGTGATATCTGCCTGCGCCGAAGATGAGAACGATGTCGAGCTTGGATTGAGTTTGTTCCTCGATATGCTTGAGGAAGGAGTGATGCCAAACGAGTTTACGTTGACGAGTGTCATGAGCTTGTGTGGTGCAAGGCTGGATCTGAACCTGGGCAAACAAGTCCAAGCCTTCTGCTTCAAAATCGGTTGTGAAAGGAATCTTCCAGTAAAGAACTCGACCATGTACCTCTACATGAGGAAAGGTGAAACTGAGGAGGCATTGCAGTTGTTTGAAGAGATGGAGGACATCAGTATTATCACATGGAATGCAATGATCTCGGGTTATGCTCAGATCATGGATTCAGCAAAGGATGATCTCCATGCTCGTTCAAGAGGATTCCAGGCGCTCAAAATTTTCCGCAACCTCAAGAGGTCTGCAATGAAGCCAGATTTGTTCACCTTCTCGAGCATACTATCTGTCTGCAGTGCCATGATGGCCTTGGAGCAGGGTGAGCAAATCCATGCACAGATGATAAAGACCGGTTTCTTGTCAGATGTTGTGGTGAACAGCGCACTGGTGAACATGTATAACAAGTGTGGGTGCATTGAAGATGCAACCAAAGCCTTTGTCGAGATGCCAACACGGACACTTGTCACATGGACTTCTATGATCTCAGGGTACTCGCAGCATGGCCGCCCCCAGGAAGCGATACAACTCTTTGAGGACATGAGATTGGCTGGGGTCAGGCCAAATGAAATCACATTTGTAAGTGTCTTGTCAGCCTGCAGCTATGCTGGTTTAGTTGAGGAGGCTGAACGCTACTTTGATATGATGAAGAATGAGTATCATATAGAGGCTGTTGTTGGCCATTACGGGTGCATGGTTGACATGTTTGTGCGGCTGGGGCGGTTGGAGGATGCATTTTCCTTAATCGAAAGGACGGGTTTTGAACCAAATGAGGCCATCTGGTCCAGTTTGGTAGCTGGATGTCGGACTCATGGGAACATGGAACTTGCCTTCTATGCTGCTGATAGGCTGCTTGAGCTCAAGCCAAAAGGGATTGAAACCTATGTCTTACTGCTGAATATGTACATTTCCACAGAGAGATGGCATGATGTGGCGAGAGTGCGGAAACTGATGAAACAGGAAGATGCTGGGATTCTTAGAGATCGCAGCTGGATTACAATCAAAGACAAGGTGTTTTTCTTCAGAGCTGATGATAGAACTCACCCTCAAGCTACTGAGTTGTATCAAATATTGGAGAATTTGCTGGAAAAGGCTAAGGCCATTGGGTATGAACCATACCAGAATGCAGAATTATCTGACAGCGAGGATAACGAGAAGCTTGCTGCAGGTTCACTAAAGCACCATAGTGAGAGGTTAGCCGTTGCACTGGGGTTGCTCAAAACACCTCCAGGTGCAACAGTTCGTGTCACAAAGAACATCACCATGTGCAGGGACTGCCACAGCTCTATTAAATTCTTCTCATTACTTGCAAACAGAGAGATCATTGTCCGGGATAGTAAACGGTTTCACAAATTCAAGGATGGCCGGTGCTCATGTGGGGATTTTGGTGCGCTCTTGTGAGATCGGAAATCCCACACATATGCTACTCTGATAACTCAACAATTTTGTACTGAAACAGGTAACAACTTACACGAAATTTATTTGATGCAAGGTACCCTGAGCTGATCATTGTGTTGTGAATTTTGTAGATTTTTGTATGAAAGCAAGTTTTGTTCAGTCAGCATTGGTAAAATATGACCATAAACTTGATCAGATTTCCCAAATATGTACACGTGGTTAGCATTGTAGGAGGGTGAATATCTGTGTAATTGTTGTAAATGCTGGCTTACTAGGATCAGATTTTATTGTTTGAATTCACAATGCTGACTCCAGTTTTGAATTTATTGGTCTCTAATTTGAGTGGAAGCTTTGTGTACCATATCAAATAGAGCTGTTGGATGCAACTTTGTTCATTAAATTGGTTCCTGAAATTTGTATGCTGGTATGGATAGAATTAACAATTACAGGGGTACTTTCATAGAGCTCCCAGTTGGAGGGCTATTTCTGCTAATGAATATTCACATCAATCATGTGAGAAAGCCCAAGATACGTTTTTTAAAGCTTGAAAATAGCATCAGTGATCGCTCTCAATTTTCTAGATTTTGTCACGTGTTTCATTTTACAAAAAAAATCCAAGGATTTGGATTTTTCTTTCGCTCAAAAAGATTGTTGCATATGTTGCTACACGAAGAGATGATCACAAGTGTCTATATGACAGCTGCAATGAGTTGATGAAAATTGCTCAAAGAGCTGGGCTTGGGCTTGTAATAACTAAATCTTTTGGTTCTAATAGTTGCTAGCAAAAAATACTTAGCAAATCACATTGAAGCCACATCTGACCATGTGTTTACTCTTAAAGCAGCAGCAACTTAAAATCTGGAACCAGCAAGCAAGCTTTTGGCACATTACCGGGCTCAGAACCGGAGAAAATCTGGGGCTTGTACAACATACATATAGCTGCTGTGTACTGTGAATAGAACATCTGACAAACACAAATACCTTAACTCACGTACTAGGGGCAAATAACAGATTCCCCAAAAAGGAGAGAAAAAAGATTTGAAATAAGAGTCCATTCTTGATGTTGTATTCTGGCAAAGTTGACATCAGCATAAGTGAATAAAATTTCAAGGTACATGACAACCTCGAAAGAAAAAAAATGGGAATTTTGACTGGCACAGTATTTAATCAACATAATCTAGCCTTGTCCAAATGAAAGTTGTAAAAATCTACAAGCCTATTATACTTGCACATAGCAGAATCCAGTAGTATTATGTATCATCAATTTGCAACTACAGATTTTCTCTCTCTCAAGATGACGTAAAATAGATGACACTTAATTTCTAGTATAAAAGCATTGAGTACAAAATTGAGCACTGCAATATGAGCCTTAAGCTAACTTGGCATGAGTTATTTCATTCCATCAGAAGTGTTTAACCAAGGTAGTCTTACTAAGCAAAATCGAAGTGACCTCATCATAGATGAGTTCTCCAACCAGCTCCAAATCTAACATCATTTCCAAAATTTAAGGAACATTTTAAGAACCACGTCAGATCTTACAAAAATGGGCTTACAACACATGGAGAACCGTACAAGGTATAGATTGATTTTTTTCAGCGCAAACACAAGGTATAAATTGATAACATTAATTAGATAAAGAACATCACACCCATAAGAAGCAGCGCAATATTTTTTCACCCTCTAATGATCTCCTCTCAGAGATAACATAAACAATTCTATCCATCTACAAAAAGTAACGAGAAAAAATAGGGAAAGCAAGCAATGATGTCCGGCTGCTTACTACTTTCTTGCTCTTTGTTTCTCCTGTTTTTGCGAAAAATATCTCAAAGCATAAGCAGATCTTGGAACTTCATAATTTCATATCACTCTTTATATAAATCCCGCAGACTTCGACTGTATTAGTCACAACTCTCGTAACATGTGAACTTTCTAGTACTAACGGGTGCAACAAAAAACTAGTAACAGCAGTGGCGGATCCAGGATTGGAACACATCCCAGGTTAAATTTAAACTAAGTAATAGTCTAGCATACTATAAGTCTAGAACTATATTATGATATAAGGAAAAATATATCATAAATCTATCATTGATATGAAAATTTCGTTTAACGCTCAATACTTGAAGAGTTCAAGTTTTTAACACAAATCATAATAAAAAAAAGCATATGAAATCATACAGAATGTAGCGTAATAATGATACATCAAGTACCTCAAATCCTAAATGGAGATTTGCTCACTATTTTATGCGGCTAGCCCACCATTTCCTCATCAATAGTAGGATAAGAACCAGAACCTACAAAGACAACATAAAAAATAAAATAAAATATAGATAAACTAAAAGAACATGAATATTACATTTGAAATAAAATAACTTACCACTTGCATGAGAAAGTTGTTTCTTGCGTGACCTCATCCCTTGAAAACGCTCTAAAATTTTCTTATCTTTAATACTTGCAAACACATCTCGCTCAATATAGCATACCATGTTATGATTCATCCACTCATCGTTCATCTTATTTCGTAAATCAGTTTTAATGATGTTCATAGCCGAGAAAGCACTTTCTACAGTTGTTGTTGCTACTGGTAAAATCAAGGCCAATTCAATGAGACGATATACCAATGGAAAAATGTATGTCATTAGTCTCAACCATCTTCACAAAGAAGATTTGCAATGTCTGACAATTTGCAAAAGATAGATCACGCCTTGCATCAACAATAAATGTGTGAAGTTGGTCTTTAAGGACTACACAACATATTGAGAGAAGTCAAGATATATTCTAGCAAGTTCAATTAATTTGTCCTCATCGAAGTTGGCGAAAGAATTTTTTGGATCATGACAAGCAATGCACCTTAATAACTTAGTAGATCTTTCTGCAAAGCGATTATTCAACTCAACAATAATTTGATCATGCACCACAATGAATATTTCATGATGGAAATGCTCATAGTAAGTTACCATTCGACCACCACGACCCCTTGAATGACCTCTAATTGGTATTTTATCGCACATATTCGCATGTTGATATTATGTTGGAGACAAAAGGCCTTTGATTCTTCAAAAAGCTCATCCCAACCATGATTTCTTACTTCCTCAATTGTCTCGCAATGTGGTCTCAATCAAGCCTACAACACGGATAATATTTTGATCTTTCTTTTGCAAGTATTGTGAAAGATCATTAGACTTGCCCAATATTCTGATCATAAGATGCAATATAAATATAAATTCAAAACTCTCCATTTTTTCCAACAAACCCAAAGTGTGGTTTTTGTGTAGCATTAGTGGCATCATCACTCAAATTCTCTAATACCTCTAGGACCGAATCCCACATGAAGAGAAGACGACATAATGTTTTATGATGTGAACCCCAACGAGTATCACCAAGCCTTGCAAGGTTAGTTTGTTGGTAAATATTCTCTTCTAGCAGCATCTCTAATTTTTACATCCAACCCCTCTATCGATTTTTGAAGCCCGTGATCGCAACAATATCATCCGGATTAAGTGAATGTTTTGCCCAAGGTTACTAGCCCCGCCCTAAAGTTTCGGAGATTGGTTCGAGTTGGATTGTCTGTTTGACTGTGTTTCTTGTGTTGCAAAAAACGATGACAATGTCTTGCTCCTCTTCATTTTGTAATTTGTATCCTTAAATCTTTTTAATTAGTTCCTAAATAGCAAATATAAAACATTAAATATATAGCATTTCATCTAATCATTCATACTTATTTTAAAACATAAAAAAATCGCTGATCACCTCGCTCTGGCTCGGTCGGTCGGTCAAACCGTGAATGATCAATCCGATCGCCGCTCGACACGAACACAGGCTTTCGGCCGCTCCGCCACCAAGATAAATTAATATCCGATCGTTGCGTCCGCTGTCCGCATTTCTTCACCTCGCCGCAGCGTCGCCCTCGCACTCGCCCACTCTACGTTCGCCGCCGTCCTCCTCCGCCTCCTCCTCGCTGGCTGCGTCGCGCCTCCTCCTCCTTGCTCCGGCCGCGCTGCTGCTCGCCGACGCGCTCGCCGCGCCGCCTCGGCCGCTCGGGTCGCCTCGCCGTCTCGGCCACCGGCGGTGGCGAGTGACGCCGCCGCTTGCCGTGCTCCCCGCACAACGACGCAGGAGAGGGGTCGTCGTGCTCCCCACGCACGAGACCACGACCACGAGCGACGGAGTGGCCGGCGATGGAGGAGCGCGCAGGCAAGGCGGCGGCCGGCGGTGGGGGCACGCGCAGGAGAGGGATGCTCCGTGCTCAGATCTGATGGGGCGAGCGCCAAGGCGATGGGCAGCTGGGGCTAGGGTGATTACCGGGTTGGGGAATGGCCGAATGGGGATTAGGGTTTGAGTTTGGTCTGGTGGATGTCTGCATGGTGTGCTGAGTTTGCTTTGCTGTGACTGTGGGGTTGTGGGCTGAATTGCTGTGTGGGTCAGGTGCTACCGGGCCTCGGGTCAATGTATGGCTAAATTTTTTAAGGATATATTAGAGGGGGTAGTATTAGTAATATTGCTGAGCCTCGGGCTATAACCTACTCAGCCCGAGGCCCAGTTCCGCCCCTGAGTACAGTGACATGAACTTCAGAAAGTAAACAGGGGATACTAACTAAGAACAGCTTGTTTTTGTTTAAGCAGACTTTCTAGACATTAACTGGTGTAAAATAGTGTGTCACTCTAGCTACACCGTGAGAACCAACCAGCAGGTGACACCAAAGAAACCACGGCCCCCGGCAAGCGCAAGATGCAATTCATCTTCACAGACACCCCCAAACAAACTGCTCTTCCTCTGCTGCAGAACACTAGGCATCAATAAATATCGTCAAATGATAGAAATGCGATTTTCCTGGCCATCAAGATCAGATAACTTCCATAAGCTACGGAAGAAAGAAGAAGAAGAAGAGAGAGATTCGGAGGGATCAAGTCGAGGTGGGTTTGCGTGGAAAGATTTCGGACAGACGCCGGTATTTAGGGCCGGGTTGGGCCCGTGTGTGGGACCTGAGGGCCGGGATCATATCAGGCTGGATCGGTCACGGCTCAAGACTAGCTTGTACGGCCCAGAGGGCGTCTCCACGCAGCAAAGTGTGTGGTGGCTTCTCCGTTCCCGTCGCGCCATCCGGCCCAACCTGACCAGCGGCGAGCTTGTTGAGGTTCCATTTTGAATGGTAGGGTGGCGCTGATGGCTTATAGTTTATGGCTTAAATATTTAAATTCTGATTGTTTGTGAGAGATAGTACGCAGAGGAAAATAGTTTTATACGATTTTGGCTGGTACAGCTGAACTTAGTACACTTTTTACTACAATTTTTATATTGACCTTGTCTTAAAAAACAAACTGTTTAAAAGCTAGTTATCGTAGACAATACAATCACAAGCCAACTTTAAGCCCAAAAAAACCTGACCGTAGATTCGTAATAAACAGTTTAGTTTCCACGGAATCGAGCAAAATTTTTATATTTCAGATAGAGCCTACAAAGTACGTATGCAATGGGACACCATGATATCATGACACCCTGATTTTAAATACACAAGTTTAACCAAAACTCAAGTATATTTTTTTCAAAAATTTCAATTTTAAGGTATATACGTATCTATAATAATTTAGATGAAACACATACCAGAAAAACTATAGCATATGGTACGAGTGTGTTCGTCTCTCTCTTAGGAGTGAATTGCTGTGGAAGTTGACTGAGATCAGCAGAGATGACCAACTTTTTAAGGCTATGACAGGCGCTAAGCTGCAAAAAAAAAAAAAACAACCTAAGAGCAGTGGCGAATCCAGAATAAAAAATAAGGGTAGGCTAAAAAACTATACATTTTTATGCTAGACATAAGTTTTTTTAGAATTATTGGCTCTACACCTCGAATGATTAAACTACTTTGTAAGAAACATAGCTTTGTATTCTTGTGCAATCAAATTCATAGCTTCATACATGAATAAAAGCAAAGTAAAAAGAGAGATACAATGGGGGTACCTCGCTAATAGCAAGTGAATCACAAAAACTTGTAAATATGGCTCCGATAGATAACAATCTGTACATCAATATAAAAAAATTAGTAATATAATAGCAAATTGTACTTAATTACTTAAATGATCATGAACATTTCAAATAAAAGAACCATACCACTAGCTTAAATCATGACTGCTACAGGACTAATTAAGAAATGAATTGTAATTTGCAATTTACAAACCGAATAAAATCCTCACGCAGCCGGGCCGTGCGTGTCGGTCGGTCTCGGACTCGGTCACACCTCACCCTCACTCGCCTCAGCTCCACTCCCTCCTCCCGGCTCCTCCCGGTCTCCGCCTCACAGCCAGCAGAGGCGCAGATCCTCCGGCCTGTCTCCCGGCTCCCCACCGCGCGTCCCGCCTCCCGCCTCCGTCCTCCGCCTCCGGTCTCCCTGCCGCTGCCCCGCCTCCCGGTGTCCGGCCCCGGTTCCCGCTTCCCACCTCCCGGTGGCCGGCCTCGCGACGGCGCGACCCGCCTGGCGGCCCGGCTCCGCGCCTCACGCCGCTCAGCCCAGCCGCACCGCCCAGGCGTCCCAGCGACACGGCGACCCCGCCTCGGCCCTTCCCGTCCCACCTCCGGATCCGGCGATCGTGGCGGCGTCCCCACCTTGGCTCCGAAGACCGAATCTAGTATCGCACGCCGCACGGGTGAGATTGATTGGGGATTTGGGCATTAGGGATTTTGGGGGATTCGGATTTGGGAGAACGTTGTCTTGGATGTGTGCTGTGGGCGGTGCCACGGTGGGCGGTGGGCGGTGGGCGGTGGGCACATTTTTACTGGTGGTTCGGCCTACATTTCTTTCTTCTCGACGGCAATTTTTCTTCTCGTCGCGGTGATTGGTGGCACCGTTGCGATTCGCCGCAGGAGGGCGGGCGCCGGCGGGGAGGGGTGTCCTTCAAACCGGTGGAGGGTAGGCTTGACTGATGAAGCCTACCCCATGGATTCGCCCGCCTAAGAGATAAAAGAAAAAAAAATACAAGCGGTGTGGTGCTAGGCCGAGCTCCACCCTACTGTGTTGAGTCTAGAGGTGGAAACGAGCTAAGCCGAGTCAGCTCGAGCCAAGCTCGTTTAGGCTCGGGTGAACAGTAGGCTCGGCTCAGCTCGTTTCAGAAACGAGCTACACACTAGGCTCGGCTTGGCTCGATCTCGCTCGAGCCTGCTCGTGAGCTAGAATCAATTCGGGAGCAATGAGCACGAACAATGAGCGGTGAGGAACAACAAAGCGAAACAATTCACGGGACAAAGCACATGAAAACTCACAATTGACATGAAAACTAGAATTAGCGGCGGTACTACGATGTGTAGCTAGAATGTTAAATGTACATGAAAAGTTGAAAACCGACGACTAGAATTCACAATCACAACCTTCCCACCGAAAGCGTTCACATAATCACGCCTAGAGTTCACAGCAGATGGCGAGACGAGCGGACATCGTAGTAGTTCACAACATCCTCATAAGTTTACAAACAATGCAGAGAGATGCAGTAGCAGTTGACAATTTCACATAATCACAACAATGAGGAGCAGCGGCAATTCACAATTTCACAAAATCACAATAGCAATTAGCAGCGCATTAAGCAGCAATCGCCAGACCGGCAATTAGCGACAGAATTCAATTCAAGACTCATAAACAAAGACCTCATTGTCATGTGCCACATAATGTAATAGTTAAGACTAACATCCAAGCATAAACTATGGTACGAGCAAACACAATCTTAGTAACTTGTAAACTATTGACTTGCACAATGGGAGACTAGAGCATTAGTACTAGGGATTTTAGATGAAGAAAAGAGAGCACGCTCAGTTTCACCAACAGCCAGGCGGAGGGCCGACGCGCCCGAGCGGAGGCGGAGCGGACGGCAGAGCGGAGGGCGGCGCGCGCCGGCGAGGCGGAGCGAGCGGCGGGCGAAGTGCCCAGATCCGCCGAGTGGAGGTGGAGCGGGCGGCGGAGTGAAGCGCCAGATTTGGTCGAGCGGAGGGCGGCGGCGCCGGCGGAGGTGGGAGCGCGGGCGGAGCAATCGGAGGGCGGCACGCAGTCGGAGGCGGGCGCGCGGTCGACGCGCAAAAAGACGGCAGGGAAGCAAAGGAGGTTGCTTTGTTGAGTGGTGGGGTGGAGGTGCGATCACGCGATGGTTGAAGTAGAGCCTCGGGCAGCCTGGCCAGCGGGGCGGGCGAGCGGAGCGCGGAGCGGAGGCGAGCGGGCGGCGGAGCGGAGGGAGGTGGAGCGAGTCGTGAGGTGGAGGTGCGATGCGGCGGAGCTGAGGGCGTAAGGGAGGCGGAGGCGGACGGTGCTGCCTGGCGAGGCCGCGCGGCCGGCGCGCAAAGACGGCAAAAGAGGCGGGAAAGCAAAGGGAGGGTTGTAGCCTATTGAGTGGTCGGCGTGGAGGTGCGATGCGAAGCAGTGAATTGAAGTAGAGGCCTTGGGCTGGCGCCTCGCGATTGGGTAGAGTACATGCGAGCCAAAATAAGCTCGCGAGTCGGCTTATAGCGGCTCGAGCTTAGCTCGAATTTTTTGCGAGCTGTGAATGTGGCTCAGCTCAGCTCGAAAATTTACGAGCTCGAGCCGAGCCGGCTTGGCTCGTAACGAGCTCAAACAGGCTTGCGAGCCTCGAGCTATTTTTCCACCCTCTAGATGGCCCTGTCGACGTTCTTGGCTACACCTGCCGTGATCTGCTATGGCCTACATCGCGCCTCCGTTTTCGTGCTTGATCAGCGTCACACCCTCGACCTACAGCCATACCTAGCCTACATGACCATACTCAGCGAAATTAGGCCTCACTTGACAATGACGAAGGGGATGGGCCCGACGGCGATAGGGTTTGCTATAGTGTCTTTCGATGGCAGCGATGATATGGATAAAAAAATAGTGACCCAGGAGAACTCCAGGGAGCCATGGAAAGAAATATGTGAGAGGGAGTAGAATATTGTTCGGATAAGAATTAAACTGTTAGAAATTGATTCATTTGTTAGGAAAGTAGTTTTTTGTTAGAGGTTTTTAGGAAGGTGAGAAGGGACAATTTACAGTCATCCCAAATCGCCAACCTAGGCTTTATAAGCAATGTAAAGACTAGTGGCCGAAGTTTCACAAGATTAACCATACAGATGACCTATATTTAGAGACGGAGAGAATATCCATTCATGGATCTCACATCAAAGGAAGTTATAGATGCTAAGACATTTGAGCAAAGTATGCTAGCCTAGAGGCCACACCGTGGGTTCCCAGTTACAGGCCGGATGATCCCTAAACACTGGAGATGCCGTAACAAAGTTGAGCGACTACATTATCAAAAACATAGAAAAAGCTATCAACCTCAGCTCGAAAGAATGTAGGCTTCATTGTGCCTTCCTCTAATTGCCTTGTAATTTTATAAAGATCCTGTGATCATATTGAACATGTGCGCTCTACTGTTTCGAGAGATGCTGCATCCGTCGATTTAATTCGAGCAAAATCTCTCTAACAGCGACGTATCTTCTGACCTGTCGCCAATATCTGATGGTGCGATTTGGTGCCAGGAGATGAGCATCCTGCAGGAGGCCAAGATGACCTAATGCCTGGCCCGTCGACGCTGTCGGCATCAATCGAGTGAAACATGTACGTGTGTTTTCTAATTATCGTCCGTATTAACGTCTTTGTTATCCACTATTATCAAAAAACACAGGAAAAGCCATGGATCTCAGCTTAAAAGAATATAGGCTTCATTGCACCTTCCTCTGATTGCCTTGTAATTTTATAAAGATCCGGTGATCATATTGAACATGTGTGCTCTACTGTTTCGAGAGATGCTGCATCCGTCGATTTAATTCGAGTAAAATCTCTCTAACAGCGACGTATCCTCCACCCTATTATTGGAGGTACCATTCGAACAAATCATCACAAACCTGGCTAAAGTCATGAATGCTGAATTAATATAATAAAATGTGTAGAACAGTAGTACACGAGGCATCAACTAAACGTGGCGGAATGGCTAAATATGTCTTTGCAACTCGATTGCCAGTTAGGGTTCGAGTGAGCTCAGCCGATGCTTGGCAGTTGCAACCACTTTCAGCGGCCTTAATTGGGCTCACCGCGAGCCAGACATTTATTAATTTTCTTGGTTAATCCATCCTTCTCGCACTCACACAAGAGGATGATGGCCTAAAGAATGTGTGGATGACAAATCTGTTCCAGGTTTGATTTGTGATAATTAAGATGGATGGTACGGTTGCTGTTGCATATGGTTTTCAGACATAGGTGCCATTAATTTTGCTGAGGTCAAAGCTTTTTCTTTTGGTTAGCATACATCAATCAACCATGAATGTTGGGCAAGATGAGTATGTCCAACAGCTTGGTTTGATTCCTACCCTGAACGATCCTTGTGCTTGCAATTGCAATGGGAGGCAATTTTACTTTTTTTTTTTTTTGACAGAACACTGTCCCTGTTTTGATTGGGAACACCTATCTTAAGGCTCACGGATGCTCCTCCCCTAAGCACGGCGCTTTCGGTTTGAGAGAAAGAAAGCACCAATTGAGATTACAAAAATCAGACGAGGTTTTTTTTATAAAAATATTCGAATCTTTCAACTGACAATAAAATCAGTTGATTCAATTTTTCCAATTGAGAAAAATTTTGATTTCTAAAATATCGATCCGAAACACCAATTCAGATGAAGGAATTCAATTGAGAAAAATTTTGATACAAAAACTAAAAATTCAACTGAGAAAAGTTTTTTGATGAAAAAAAAACCAAACGATTCAGAGGAAAAAAAAACCCTGGGTCTCCTCAGGATCCGGTGGCGGCGCGACGGGAGAAGGGCTCAGCAGCGTGGGTCGGCGGGAGCAGGGGCGGCAACGCGGTGGGAGAAGTGACGGCGGCGTGGGTCGGCCGAAGCAGGGGCGACGGCGTGGCAGCTCACTAGGAACCTGGACAGGGAGAGGAAAGGGGAATGCCTGAATTCGCGATGGGGAAATCACGGCCACAGACAGCCACGGTGCATCGTCCCTTATCATCCAACGCCCAGGAGTCTCCCTGCTCTCTAACTAATAGCAGATTCGGCTTTGGTTTTACCACTGCTCTCTAACTAATAGGCTGGGGGTCCAGACCTACGTGTCAGTGAGAGAACATAGTGTGTCAAAAACAAAAAATATTCCCTATAGCAAAAATATTGTGTGCAACTGTTGCACATTTGTCACTGCCCTGCTTGCTCGAGAACATGAGAACATGCTGTTGGCGATTCCTACGCCTCAAATAATTCATCCGCAAGCACGAAATTTATTGTAGCGTTTCACCTTGAAGTATTCCATAGTATTGTATTTTCCTCAAGATAGCTATGGTGTAGGGATATTAAGTTTATCAAATATCTAAATATCATCCAGATTTTTCAAGAAAGAAATATCAAGACAAATGACATGATATGATCACACTTAATCACACACGATCCAAAGGTGGGGTAGGAGTTAGTACTATGATTCCTGTTTAGTGATCTTTTCTTATGGCATGGAAACCTATTGTCATATAGTGAAAGCAGAATACAATGCACTAATAACTGCTTGCATAGAAGTCAGCCTAAGTACTAACAGGTCATGTGATATTACTACTAGTCGGTTCCTATGTTAATCCACTAATAATACAATAAATAATACTCAGTAATGATTCATACAAGTAAAGTAGGTACATGGAGGTCGGCACATACTAAATTATCAAAGAAGAAACTCAGGAACTAATGGCTCATAAGCCAATTCTTCTCCTGCCTTCCTACTTAACTAGTTAGCAACTCCATGATCGCTACACTACCAAATGGAACGAGTACAAGATGGAGTGTGATGGTGTTGCAATGGATGACGGATAATTCTTGAAGGAGGGAGTGATGCCCCCTATTTATATCCATAGGCTGATCGGCCAACGCGGCAGGCATCACTACAACACAACAGCCTCGTAGAGATGTTTTATTTATATGCTAGAGTAAGGGTGAAAATGGATCAGATAGTTTCCGACCGATCCGGATAAAAGCGGATACGGATTATGTCGGATCGGATTTTCTTCGGATAATTCTCGGATCGGATACAAATACGGATTTTTTTGTCAGATACGGATACGAATACAGTAGACCTGATATCCGAATACGAATACGAATACGGATTACCCGGATAATACGAAAACGGATATCCGGGATTTCAGCCCAACATTGCCTAGCCCAAGTCGGCCTCTCTCATCTCCCTTGCCACTAGCCTACTAACCCAACCAAGACATAAGCCTTCATTACCATTAGGCATTAGATTCCTTAGTCATATTAAATTACAAACACCACTAGCAAATATTTATGTTTATTAAAAAATAAATTTAATATTGTTGGTGGATTAAATTTTGTACCAATTAAATTGATGTACTCTCGTTTAAATCATTTTGATGCAAATTTAAATACTTAATTATTTTATTAGTCACATGTAAATGGTAGAAATCTATTAAGAATTATTGAGGACTTTAGAAAAAATAACTGGCACTTGAAGATTTAAAATCTGTACAACGGTATGATTATTGTGGATAAAAATACTTATACTTGTTTAGATTTCATGAATATTTTGACAAGATAAACTATTTATGTGTTTTCATTGATTTTGGATGTATAGTTTAAGGGGTTTTCATGTTCCGATAAATATTCATGACCGTATTCGTTTTGATTCGTATTCGCTCCGTATCTGTATTCGATATTAGTCGTATTTGTATTCATATCCGAGGTATCCATATTCGTATCCGCATCCGAGAAAAAAAATATGAAAATAAATATGGTAGAGATATTATCCGTCCGTATTCGATCCGTTTGCATCCCTATGCTAGAGGCATCTTAAATCATCTTTAAGGAATTGTAGAGTTATTTTAGTAAAGCATTTTCCGCAGACCGTGTCAAAGACTATAGAGACGCATTAAAAGCATGTGTAAAACACATGAGATATTTTGTAGAGACGTTAAATTGCATGCCTTTGCATATAAAGACACTTTCCTAGCGTCATTTGCTGCGTCCCAACAAACATAGACACATTTATGGATGCGTCTACTATGTACAGAAACTTTAATTTGTTAAGGCATTATACGACGCCACTAAAGTTGTGGGGATGCTTTTTTTTCTTCTGTAGAAACATGTCATGGTGATATACGAATATGGAGGTGTATCATTATATATTTATTATTAACAATTTATCTTATTTCACATATCTTTAATGAAGCCATCTCACATACAACATCATATTTCCACCATCAACGAACCAGAAATATGTACAGGAATAATGTACTCAATCGTAGGAACAAGTAATAATTATATTAAGAGGCAAGAGTTGTTAACATCTGAGTCAAAACCATTAGCAAAAGTGCATACACACTGAAAAATAGTTATAAATTTTGTACATGCAGATACTAATGATGTAGTTCCGTCTTCATTGCACAATGTAGACTTCTCTATAGTCTTTTATTATCCTAAAAATTAAGTCATGTGGAAAAGAAATAAATTCACTGGATAGAAACTGTATTGAAAAAATGTGACGGAAAAATTAAAATAATGTAACATACCGAGTTGTTATACGTGATTTGAAGTTGCATTCTTAGCTCTTTTGACCTGAAAAGGTTAACACGGCAGTTGGATATTACACAATTTTAGACCTTGTGAAGTAACCATAGTTTATGAAAATTAACTTACATGTGTGGGAGGTCTTCTAAAAAACCTGCGATGTACCAACAATGTGAACCTTATAATGTAAAAACAAATATTTATCCACACGTTTTTTCATAAATAGCTATTTTGAAGGCAATATTGGTTCATCTCAAAACTGTGATAAAAGTAGTTGAATTAGGAGGAAAAAGTATATATTAAATCTTGTGAGACCATGTGGAGGTCACCCCAAAGTCACGACTGACTTTTGGAGTATTCGCTGTTTACGACTTTATGTTGATTGGTCCGATTGGCAGGTCTGTTCGGCAATTGTGCGAGATCAACAGAACGACCATGGGGTGGTCGAAAGCTTCAGTGCCTGAACAACCATGGATGGTCATAGCGTACTGCCTGGTCGTGATTGGTAGTCGTAAACCGTGGTGTTCAGTAGTCGTAAGCCGTGGCGATTGATAGTCATAGTCTTTGTAAGCGATGGTCGTAGCGATCTGTTGTGGTAGTCGCAACCTGTGTGATTGATGGTCGTAGCGATCAGTTGTAATGGTTGTAGGCTTCTGGTAGGTACTCGTTGGCTTCGAGTGCCACATTTCTTGAGCATCTGAGTATTCGTGTTAGTCCAGCCGGCGATCAGACTGGCTTATCTCAATGGTCTGAGGCTCTCTAGAATTATTGGGGTTTAGGTTAGGGTTTGACTGGGATGTTCTTACTAGTGTGCATATAGGTTTATTGCTTGGTTCTATGATTAGGATCGGCAATTTGCGTTCATACTTTTTGCATTGTGCATTGTATGATAAATTGCGCAAATTGATGATCTTTATGTATTTTGTGGTGCGGAACAAGGTTGGTTGCAGGACTTTGGAACTAGGTCATGGTGAGAACTAGGAGGACCGGGACTAGGCACAGGGTGGTGCTGAGGTCCAAAACGGCCAGGAAGATGCTGAAGATGGCCGGGGCTAGCGAGGTGGTTGCAAGATAGGACGACGAGGAACCGGAGCGGGAACTACCGGTGGTGGATATGACGGGCAACGACAAGGTGGACCGGACTAGGCTCAGGGAGGAGCCGATGCACAGTACGGTCGAGGATGCCGGGTGCCGTCACGCGCGAGGAGAAGCACGTGGTGCGCCAAGTGACTTGGGTTGTTTGTAAACGAGGACGGTTCGGTGTGATCCGAACACGTGAGAGGCTTGATGACATGTCATTAGGGCCATATGGAAGATGGCGAAGCATGGGCGATGCTTCGTCGCAAAGGAAGCGGGAAACTTTGAGGAAGGCGGTAGAGAGGCATTTTGGTAAATTTTTCAATACCGAAAAAGTGGCGATATGTGAAACCGCAGCATTGGCCTTAGTGGTTTAGTCTTGTATGTGCTAAAAATGTGAAATGGATCAAGTGTTGATTCACTAATGGGTTAATGGTTGTAAGCTGCTCTGAGAAGCGTGCGTGTGAGTAAAACTTGGTGTTAGATGGGGTTATCAGGTTATCCCCGGCTTGGCCTAATGGGCGGATCTATTAAGTTTTGGTTCAGGTTGTGAGCCTATATAAGGGGAAGGGAGACAAGAGTTAGGGTTTGGGAGAAGGTTGGCTAGGCCTTTTGGTGGCTAGCTCCTCCTCCCTCCCATCGGAGTTAGATTAGAGAGTGGGTGTGTGCTCTAGCTTTAGAGCATTATCCTCCTAGTGGAGTGGCTGTAAAACCAATCATCTCAAGTGAGCAATACATCAATTTTTGATCTACCTTTTGTGTTTTCTGTCTTGTTTGAGTTTGCTCTATTTTGAGTTCTTTGGTTTGGTTCTTTCCATGTTCTTCAGTTCAGTTCCTCTCTCTTCTTGATCTGAGAGGTTGTTCTTGCTTGATCTTGTTGATAATTTGATTTGTTGTATTTTATGGGATCATACTCAAAATTATCTTGGCTATTCTCTTCCTACGAGCATGGTCTGTTCATCTTTCTGATCTCAGGTCTCGGTTTTGTACGCGCTTGATCAAATCACAAAAATGTCTTAACTTTGTTACTAAGTTTTCAATTCAAGATTGGATTAGCTTCCTGAGACCTTAAGTTACTTGCGTAAAAATTTCTATGGCCATTTGATCTCTTAATCAAAAGATTTTAAGATTTTAGATTTGGTGGTCGTGCGCCTCATCTGTTACTTCTAGTCATTTACAGTCGCATCTGTTTTCTATCGCTTAATAGTCTTAGATCATGTGGTTGTGTGCCTCCTTTGATTCTTCTAGTCAATCGAAAGGTTTAAGGTTTTTGTCAATCGAAAGTTCTATCGATTTTGGTTCTCGTGACAACCCTATTCTTTTGGGAGAAACGGTAGTACCGCAAGCCTTGTAGTGGTTGTTCCGAAGTCCCTGTTCTATAACTAGTTTGATTTTCGACCATTCAGTGGTCGTCGACCTTACTGGTCGAGGTTCGACTTGTTGTGACCACTTCGGTTTCGACTGCTTACAGATCAATCACTCACTGGTCGGTGATCTCACCAATTGGATTTCAACTTGCTTCAAACACTTGGGTTTGTGACCAGTCTTAGGTGCTCGACCAAGTTGGTTGTTCGACTGCATACATTGGTCTTCGACCATGTTGGTTACGCCACGTTGGTTTCGGCCACGTTGGTTTCGACCATGTTGGTTTCGACCACATTGGCTTCGACCACGTTGATTTTTGACTACACTGGTATCCGACGTGCAGTCAGTGTTCGACTATGGTGATTTTCATCCGATAGTCGATTCCCGACCACATTGAACTTCCAACTGGTAGTCGAATATCGACCACGTTGTCAGCCTTTGGACCACGTTGTTTTCTCTACTGACTGGTCGTGTTCAGTTTGGCTCTTCGTTGTTTTCCGACCAGTAGTCGTAACTTGACCACACAATATACCGATCATGTCATTCTCGGCTCTGTCTTCCTTTGTTTTTCAAGCAGATTTCTTATCCTAATCTTCGTAGTTTTGTAGCTATCGGAGTAAATGATTGGTGAATATTTGGGAGAAAAATTTCAAGGTACCATTCATTCTCCTCTGTTGCCTATTCGGTCCTACAAATCTAAACAAAAATATACCACCACAATACAACAATAGTTAAGGAACAGATTAAGGATATTAGTACTCATCCAAGAAATCAAATCGTGGTACTAGTAGTGATCCAATTTCACTCTTCTTGCTGAAACTGATCTTGCATGTATACCACAATCAGACATCGCTTAGTTTCTATAAAAAGCAAAAGGTTCCAGGATGAAACTGATCTTCCAAAAACAGTGTTAAAAAATTGACAATATACTTGTAGTTCAGGACTACATGGCCATATACTTGTAGGTTGGTGTGTTATTGATAAATAGAGGGTCAACTACTTTCAGATAGTCTTAACAGCTAATCTTAAAAATCAAAAGATGTAATATGAAGCTAGCCATGGTGTCTCTGATTGCCTTCCACACTATTCCTTGTTGAAGCAAAAACCTGAACTATTTCCAATCACACAGACCGCTACATTTAGTGGTAAATGGGCATCTCATTTGAAAAGCTAAACAAAATTTGAACTTTTTCAGTATTTCTAAATCTAAACAAGTGCAGATGTACCAATGTGAAGATATGGCTCTGACCAAACCCAAATAATTTAAGTGTAGATGCAAAAAGAAGATAGAAAGATATGCAGCTACACTTTTCACCGAAACATGACTAGCATTCCAAATGCATTCTGCAACTTGTAATCATATCAATTAGTTGATCACTACCGTGCTGTAGGAAAAGGGTGACAATAATTCACTATGTTTATCGGTACATTGCACTAATTCCCAATAATACTGAATATTGCACAACATCATTTTCTGGCACTACTGATACGAAATAATCCAACAACTAATGGATTACTACAAAAACCAACTAGTTACAGAGTCCTTCATTTGTGTACATAGTTAGAGACCCGTGTGTTACAATAGAGTCATAAAAATAATGAGACGGAACTTACTGCCTGGCCAACTTCACACATCAAACATTGGAGAGCAAGCGACAAAGAGAAGGGTAGCTAGAATGCGCGAGGAGATGAAAAAAGTAGAGGGGATGGACAGTTGTATCCTGAGAGAGAGAGGAGGAGAGAGATGAATGGTCTAGATCAAATCGAATGGCTAAGAAGAGAGGAGGAAGAATGGACCAACCATAAACTCACACTTTTATAATAGTAAAATACTGATAACAAACTAAGAAACCAAGGGTTATATTGGAAGCACGACGCAGTGGACCGTGCAGCGGCAGCGGTAGTTGCCCGTGAGAAGCACAGGGGAGCGATGACAGTTGGGGAGGCGTAGGGAAGAAGTTGGATAGGGATAAGGTGGAGACGGAGGATGCGGAGGTTTTTAACACATTGAATAGATTGATTTTATTTTTATAGATTTTTTAAGAGTTTAATTAAAATTGTAATTTTGTGACAACTTCTAAATGTCTTCAGAAGCGTCTTTATATGCTACATGGCTCTCTTATTCAAAAAGTGTCTAAAGAAAAATATCTCTATGAGATCATTTTATTATAGTGTATGCAGCAATAGCCTTCGTCTTCAGATTGGTGGAGAGAGACGACGTGGCCAACCGGTGTGCACGTGGACGACTGAGATAACGTAGGGATGGTACGAAGCCAAGTCGCGTGCGCACTGCCCGATGTGGACTAGGTAAGGCGGTGGCTCAGTCCTAGGCTAAGGTGGCTAGGGCGGCCTAGGCTAAGGTTGCTAGGCTGGCCTAGGATGATGGCTCCTCCTGGGCTTGTTGATGATTGGTACCGTGTTGGGTTAGGTATGGGTGTTTGATTTCGGTTAGTGCTACTATTTGACGTTTCATTTTCTTTTGCAATGGTAAAATAAAATCTTCCACATCCTATTAAGTAGTAACATCAAGTTCTTGACAAGATCGTCCTCCGACTCCATCTAGGATCCACACCGAATGGTACCGAATCCGATTAGTACCGAATCCGGAAAAAATATGTAGGTTCAACAATATCCGACCGAATGGGTAGTTGTAGGTTCACTGGGTGATATTTCGTTTTTTCATTATTTTGTTCGTTTTTATCTATTTTTGGAGTATTTCCTACAAAACATGTTGGCGCACATACTATATATATGAAAATATTAGCATTAATAGGCTTGAACTTAGGTTAAAATATCATTTTCCCTTGCCATTCGAATGGATTTCTAGGGTAAAATACGGGTGTAACCGCGTCAACACATACCAAAAGTTAGAGGTGCAAACGGGTCGGGTTAATCCCGACCGATTCAGTACCGAATCCGATTGGTACCGAATCCGGAGAAAAAATATGGGTTAGGATATGGTAACAGCAATATCCGTCCGAATCCGATACGTCTTCAAGTTTGATTTCAGGTTAGTGCTACTATTTGACGTTTCATTTTCTTTTGCAATGGTAAAATAAAATCTTCCACATCAGCTTTTAAGTAGTAACATCAAGTTCTTGACAGTACGTCCTCCTACTCCATTTGTTGTACCGCATGCATTCCTTACAAATAAGTAGGGGTGCAAACGGCTCGGGTTAATCCCGACCGATCCGACACGAATCCGATTGGTACCGAAAAAAAATATGGGTTAGGATATGGTAACAATAATATCCGTCCGAATCCGATCCGTTTGCACCCCTACCAAGAGTACATCTCTCTCGCGGGAAATTTTGAATTTTTCATACATGCCTCTTGAGAGGAGTAGGGTGATGGAGTAAACAAAATATCTAGTATATCTTTTTGCAAGTAAAAAAATGGCAACCTTGCAGCAACACAGTTACAAAGGTTTAGCAGAATGAAAAGTTAATCAATCTCAATTTCACTCACGGTATGAATTGACACAACTTGTGTTTTCCTTGTTGAGGGAATTTTGTTTTTTTTTTTTTGTCACGATGTTATTTATGTAGCACTACTTTAGCCACGTAGCACTGCAGAATGCCGAAGTATCTTCGCTCAAGAGGCATGATCTCACATGTTGCAAATCTCCAAATTAAGACATAACAGAAGTAGAAGCCACTTGCATTCTCAGCTTTTGCATCAAGATAACCACTCGGTTTGCTCAACTGAACAATATTCCATGCATGTGACACATGTGTGCTATATATTATTGTGATGGATATGCTCGCCGAAAACGGCGCAAAACTGCACCGATTTCTCTCGGCCAAACAACTTTTTTTGCAAATCCGGAAAAAGGCTACAACAAATGAAGCAGGGAAAACTAAAGGCTAAAAGAGCGCGATCGAGCTTGTGTGGATCATGAAATCCGAATTAATTGACTTGCGCTTAGGACTTGGGGGACATGTTGGTAGCTGTTGCTTTCAGGTTTTTATGTCCATTGAACATGCAGGCAAATACCCTATTCAGGGATTTCTTTCTGGACTGGTAGACGAAAAACAACTTGGCTTACGGGCTCTGAATGTATATCGAACGTGTTCCTGCTGCAACTTGTACATCATTCGGATGTCAACTTAATAAAGCTTGGAAAGTGGTTTTGCTCATTTCCTCTTGCGTTTCTGTCTTAACCTGGAAAAAAAAAAAACAAATATATATATATATATATATATATATATATATATATATATATATAGATAATTTCATCACGCAACCTCTATCCTATTTCTGTACAGAATTACGAGAAGACGATTTGGGCATTGGTTATGGCACAAAAAACTTCTCAATATGGGCTAATAACACTGGCATGGATATGATCCAACTATAGAATCATCCTCGCCCATTCGATTAGTGTTGTATTTTATGATCCGAATCTAGTCGGGTTTGACCATTTACGAGGCGTAAAGAATCGAATCCGATCAGGTTTCTCTCAAAGGATATATTCTGGGTACCCCACCAAAAGCGTGGAGTTGGCCTCAACTCCACCTTTTTGGGCGGAGTTTCGGGTGAATTGGTCGGTAATGAGAACTCATTTCCTCTTGTGTTTCTGTCTTAACTGGTATATATATATATATATATGATCGGAGGTTATGATTGGGATCATCTTCGTGTTAGTATTGTATCGTGATGGACTCCGATCGCAAAGGATATATTCCGACTTGCACTAGATGTGGTATACAAATGTGTTTGCGCCGACTAGAGTCAGACGTGGCTACTCGAGGAGCTTCCGACTATAACTCTTTACTGTCATCTTCTGAGACTCGGTTCCATCTCTGAGCGGGGTGTTGTTCTCATCTCCGAGCAGGTTACTGTTCCAGTTTCCGAGTAGGTCTCTATTTTCATTACCAATTAGGACTCTATTCATTCTTCATCTGAGACTTTTATTTCCAAGACTATTTATACCCCTTGTAAGCCTCACGATAGATGGAGCTTTAACTATTATCCTTATGTAACATGATATCTTACTTTACATCTTGCCATGTCTTGTGCTAGCTTGCTAGATTTATCATGTCCTACTATGTGTAGATTAGCTTTTACCATGCTAGCTTTATTAAATGTGAACAACTTGAATTAAATCATGTCTTGTTGGATCTTGTGATTAGTCTGACTCTAGTGATCCTCTTATGATTCATGCCATGTCAAATAAGTTAAATTGAGTCTTGAATCTGCATTGAGCCTTAGATTGAGCTATACTAGTTTTTTATTGAAATATGAGTTAGTATTAGCTTTTTGTTCTTGAAATAAGTCAAGAAAATGCAAACAGATCTCTTTTGTGCGAAAAAACTGATCTCACTCATCCTCTCTTGTGAGACAGCTTGCCATTACACTAGCATGAACTCATGGGGTGTTTTGGATGATCAAGATCACTTTCTTAAGCTTTGTGCTTGGAGTGGTCGCATAAGGCTTGAGATCTAGCACATGGCTAGAAAACAAAATCTTGAAAAAAAATTATGGATGAAGTCAACCATGAATTTCTGAAAAAAGAAGCCAAAAGTGCTAAATTTGCTCAATTATAAATGTTATCTAGTGCTTGAACATAATGTCTCAATCTTGAACTTGTAGCACTCTAAATTGACTCAATTATAACTTCTTGGTCCCACTTAGAATATTGACATGGCTTGACTTATTTTTGGATACGTTTAGCTAGACTATGATCTTAAGTACATGTTAAACAATTCTTTTAATTTCAGATTATGGTTTATTTGGTTTTAGCTTGTCAATACATGGTTTGTCATAATATAGATAGCGCTTTCACCTTTTATGGCTTGGTGTAATATTTGAAAAGTTACTTTAGATAATCTTTATGGCTCCTAATGCTTAAAATGAATCAAATGCAGTCACTCCATTTCTTTCATGCTCTATCTTATTTCATGCATCTTGATGACTCTATTGCAAAAAGAGGGAAAATAATTGAGAAAAAGGCATTAAGGGGTGCAAAAGGCATTAAAGGGAGAGAATGCTTGGTATGAATTGCAAAACTTGCTAACTTTAAGTGAGGGGGAGCTTCATTGCATATCGTTTGCTCTGTTTTGCATTTTTGACTCGTCGTCGTGCTATGAAAATGGTCATGGTGAACAATTGCTCCTTTCTTTGGACCTTGAGTAAGATTGGGCTTTTGTGATGTTTTAGGTGTGATTTAGAGATTTTGTAAAAAAAACTTGCTCTTTCTTATTGTTTGTTCCATTTCACACTTTGCCAACATGGTCATGAGTTTCTTTTTCTCTTATTTTGGACCATATGTGGCTTTTGGCAACTTATTTATTTTCTTTTCAAAAACAAATATTTTTTCATGCCTTTTCGGTGTTTGTCAATATACTCACCATGGGAAATATTGTGAGACCATATGGAGGTCACCCTATAGTTGTGATGAGTAATTGACTTTTGAATTAGAGTATCTACGGAGGTTGAGTTTGGTTTTTGAGGAGTTTGCAAAAGATTGCTTTTTGGTTTACGAGTTAGTCTGGCCTATGACTGACTTCTGGAGTATTCGCTATTTACAACTTTGTATTGATTGGTTTGATTGGTAGGTCTATTCGGCAATTGTACGATATCAGCAGAATGACCATGGGGTGGTCGAAAGCTTCAGTGCCTAAACGACCATGGATGTTCAATGGTCGTAATGTACTACCTGGTCGTGATTGGTAGTCGTAAGCTGTGGCAATCGATAGCCATATTCGTTGTGAGCGCTGGTCGTAATGATCTGTTATGGTAGTCGCAGCATGTGTGATCGATGGTAGTAGCGATCGATTGTGATGGTCGTAGGCTTCTGGTAGGTACTCGTTGGCTTCGAGTGCCCCATTTCTTCAGCATCCGAGTACTCATGTTAGGGTTTGACCCGGATGTTCTTGCTAGTGTGCAAATGGGTTTATTGCTTGGTTCTATGATTAGGATCAAGAATTTTGGTGCATCTTTTTTGCATTGTGCATTGTATGATAAATTGCGCAAATTGATGATCTTTGTGTATTGTGCGGTGCTACGTGACGGTTTGCTTGTTGGTGTTGGTTGCAGGACTTCGGAGCTAGGTCGTGGTGAGGCGTAGGAGTACTGGGACTAGGCACAATGATGTTGGGTGCCGGATATTCACAACGTTGGATAGATAATGATAACTTGGATCCGTACAACCGGACGAACCGATGGTGCCAACCACTGTCAGTACAGCAACCCACGATAAAAGAATTCGCCCAACCACATGCTAGTGATCCCGTCTACCTGACTACAAAGGAGACGCATCACAACTCCTGAAAATCACAAGGAATCGCAAGAACAACGATGTGGAGAAATGCCCAATTCCCCTCTATGTTGCAGACAGATGGCAAACTCTAGGAAGAACAATCATATAGCTCTCTCTTGAAAATAATGGATTCAATCATTGCGAACCAAAAAGTTACGTATTACAAGACTTATATAACCCTTGGGAGACCGCAAGGTCTCTTACTCAACTCATAAGTGTTTTAGACTCGGACTCTCACAAAAAGGAAATACAAAATAAAAAATCATAATGCTTTTAAAGATAAATCCTCCTTCATTACGTATCCCTTGAAGTAAGCTTTCCAACGAATCCAAAATCACCTCAATCGGACCTCGTATATGAAAGTTATTACCTTTATACGTTAAGTATACGAACAAAGATACGGTCATACTATTCCGAATGCCTTCAAGTCAATCGAACGGCTGCAAGTGTCTTCAGCCAATTCAACGGTAATTGTTTGGCCTAGTCCGAACTTAACCATAAATATCGACCATCCAAAACCGATCGAACGTCGCAGAATGAGCGAACATTCGAAGCGGTTCGAACATCTCCAAGGTGATCAGGCGGTGCGTCGAATATCAGACGGTACGACTTATTTGGAGTGGACTGAACGTCTCAAAGATGATTGAGCAGTTCATGGAAGATCTGACAGTGTGAACGTTCAGAGCGGTCCGAAGTCTCCGAAGCATCTGAGCATCCAACGCTGATCGGACGGCTTGGATAGTCGAAACCATTCGGACTAGTCCGAATGTTCCAAAGGTCTTGCGAGCGCCTAATGTGGATCGAACGGTCCTGAACATAACTGAGGTCAATCGGACCGATCCGAAGGTAGTTTTTGATACTAGCTGAAATCATTTGAATGTCCGAAGCATCTTTGTGACTGCACTTGTTCTCGTGGTCGATCCGACGTGGCAATGAGGACTTGAACGTGTACTCCCTTGCTTGACTCCAAGTATTTCTTCTCCATTAGCTTCTCCTCCATGGCTCCAATTCTAAAAGCTTCACATCGTTCAAACCTGCGAACACACAACACATTGGAATGAGGTAGTATCCAGTTCTCACATAAACTATAAACAAATTCAATTAGGAGTGAATTCACCCGTTGATTAATTTGTTTAGCTAGTGCTCATGTGATCGGTCCAACTAGTGTCTTCGGAATGTCCTCATCGCCTCCCCCTCTTGGAAAGGAGTCATCCTCAACTCTGATTCTTTCGGACCCAAAAATTGTGTTAAATCAGTAACATCGAATGTAGAACTCATTGCATAATCATCACCTGGATGCTTGATCTTGTATGCATTATCATTGATATTCTCAAGCACTCTGAATGGACCAAATATGTTTGGATTTGCGTTTGTTAGAAAAATGTTTTTTGCGTAGATGCACCCAAACTAAATCACCTGGTTCAAATAGCATCTTCTTTCTGAACTTGTTCGCCTTCTCAGCAAAGTATCGTGACTTCTTTTCAATTTCTTCTTTAGGTTTGACACGAATCTTCTTGTAATATCCTGATCGTCGATTCGGCGTAGGTTTCTAAAATAATCGCGGAGTTTCCCGATTTTTCGGTAAATTGCGGGAGGTGAAAATTGAATTGCAGAATTGTCCAAAATTAAAAAAAATAAAATAATTAATTTGGATATTTTGGGATATCCGGAGGGGTGGGTCAGCCGCTTTGGGCCAGCCAGCCCAAATGGGGGCCGTAACCCCTCCCAAACCCTAGCACCTCCTTATAAACCCCCTCCCTTGGCCCCTCTCTCCTTTTCTTCCCCACCTGGCTGCCACCCCCATCTCCTCCCTGCGCCTCCACCTCTCCCTCATTGCTGTCCCTTGGTGCTAGGAGAAAGCGAGAAGGACGGAAGAAGAAGGGAGGGAAGGAGAAGAAAGGAAGGAAGAAGAAGAAGGGGAAGAAGACGGGTGATCCCAAGGGGATCCCCTAGGGAACTCTCCCTTATCCCAAATCCCTCTGATTTTGCTGTAATTAGGGTTCTTAGCCTAAGAATTGGTGAGGATTAGTAGTTAGATTCTCCGATTAGGAAATTCTTGATGTCTGTCTGTAGATCAATCCACGCAGCGCGACCGTTTGCACAATTTAGGCCCACCGTCTGCCCAAAAGGAAAATTGTAGAGGATGATGAGACCTACCTATTGTATTTTTGTAAGAATTTTTGACAGCGGGATTTGGGCATAGCAGGGTCGGAAACCTCGCTGTCTGTCAAGGGTGCAAACTGGGGCATATTGTTGTTCAAGTGTGATTTAGGAGTAGTAGATAATTTTTGTGTTTTTGGTCAAAATAGAGAAAAATGTAGGAAATTCAGTAATCTAATTACTGTATAAAAATAATAATTTTTAGAGCCATACACTGTGGTTGGGATGCGATAGAATCTGGCTGCCCAGATTGCTAGAACAGAGAACGTCCTCTGTTTTGCGTGTTAAGTTACACCTTGATAGTAACGAAATAAAAATAAGTGATCTATATGAAAAGTGAAAGTATTTAAGTGAGGAATCCAGAAATATATCTGTCTTTTTAAATGGTTTAATAATCGTAAAGATACAAAAATTAAGCGTACCTTGATGAGCAAAGGTAGAACCGTGAAGCGGAGAGGGATGTTGTGGGGATTTGGGGTTTAGCGATATCTTTACTTCTTAAGACATGTTTTCATTGCTGTTGTATTGTGGTAAGATGTACTTTTGGACAGGTGGTTTTGATCCTAAACGTACGTGATTGCTTCGCTTCAACAGTAGAGGCAAGTAAACGTAGCGGTTGTGCTGTTTAACTCGTTAGTTATTCTACATTCACATTAATTAATTCTCTTAATTTGAGGTGCTATGTCATTGTTACATGCTTCCTTAATGTGGCCAATGTGGTAGTATTTTAAGAATTCAATTGTTTACGATCTTGATGGTTTAATTGTGGATATGCGGAATTGTTCTTGATGAACCGATATAGTTGTGGGGTAAAATACTTTACGAACATATTGTGGTCTAGGTGTTAGTATTCTTAGTGAATATTTGTTGTGGTGGTGGTAGTATTATTGATGATTATGTTGTGGTGTATGTGGTAGAATTCCCTACAGATCAATGGATTATGATCTTGGTGAACCGAATGTGGGTTATGCGGTAATGATCTTATGAAATATTGGTATTGTGCTTAATGAGACACATGTGGGTTATGAGGAAGTATTCATGATGATTAGGTTGTTGACCTTCGTGGTTAAATTCTTGTAGTTTATGATTATCATATCATTCATAACATGTCATGACATTTGCATTATGGATGTCACCGCGGTAGCCGCGGCCGTACCGGTACAGCATGGTACATTACCGTAGTACGATGCACACTCTTACCTTGTTAGGTAAGGTGTAACACCCCAGGACACACATTACCCTAGGATGCCACTAAAACCACTCCACAACTAGCCAAATTACAAGATAAAATAATCTGGCAACAGTTCCTAAACAATATAGGATAAGCGGAAGCATATTCAATTAAGCGAAACAGGATAGTGATAATCAATTTCATAATTTAAATCAACCTCCAACATCTAACCAAAGAGTAGATCACAAGTTTAACACTAATAAGTTAAAGTAAACTTTGACGAGATAATTAGGCAAAAGAATAGAATCACTTTGTCTTTATTACAGCATAAATCTATGATCTAAGTGCATTATTGTGGTGCCGCTCTACCCTTCCCATGCATGCTCAATGATCACCTGTAGGGGGGAGGGAACAAGGTGAGATAAAAATCTCAGCAAGCAAACAGTTTAACAGGCTAATTAAATTACAACAGTTTAATCATCAACATTTAATTTTTCACAATGACCATGTTTATATCCTCAACCTCATATCACCACCAACAATGGTAAAAGCAATAACAAATAAATCTTGTTTGACTACTTTAAAACCTCAACCACTACCACCACCAAGGACATTAAAACATATGTATGTTTTATTTCACTACTTTATTATTTCTCACATCCACAACTGCTATCAACAATTACTACAAGAGAAAAGAATCTCATGCCACAGTCACAACCCCTACCATACCACAAGGGACGAAACCCATTCCACGACCACATCTACATTCCTCATACCACAAGTAGCTCACATGAGCCAATTCCACATTACAAATATGAAGTTGTATATTCCACAAATAACTTTACCACAATACATTGCATAGGTACGCAAATGATCGTTCCACAATGCAATGCATATGAATGCGTATGCTCCACAGCACCTTTACCCAACAAGGTAAGAGTGTGCATCGTATTATGGCAATATACGATGCTGTACTAGTACGGTCGTGGCTAGGTGCGGCGACATCCACATATGCAAATGTCATGATATGATATGAATATATGATAATCGTAAACCACATGAATTTCAACCACAAAGGAGCATCAATATGCACACAACATATCCATAACTACATATCCACCACATATTTGTTTTCATATTCCGCATTAACACGTTAAACAAATTTCCACATGACTACGAGCAATTTATCCAAACATATCAATTGATTAATAATTGTTACCATCACAAACACAATTATTCACTAGGAATACTACCACTTAGACCACAATATGCTCGTAAAGTTTTCTACCCACAACTATATTAATTCATCATGAACAATTCCGTATATCCACAATTAAATCATCAAGATCATAAACAATTGAATTCTTAAGAAAAATACTACCATCTGGACCACATTAAGGAAGCATGTAACAATGACATAGAACCTCAAATTAAGAGAATTAATTAATGTGAATGTAGAATAATTAACGAGTTAAACAGTAGCACAACCGCTACGTTTACTTGCCTCTACCGTTGAAGCGAAGCAATCACGTGCGATCAGGAGCAA
Organism: Bonia amplexicaulis; assembly: GCA_036346245.1. Classification (NCBI taxonomy): domain Eukaryota; kingdom Viridiplantae; phylum Streptophyta; class Magnoliopsida; order Poales; family Poaceae; genus Bonia; species Bonia amplexicaulis. The sequence continues at coordinate 9,714,727 of CM070765.1, forward strand.
AACCACCTGTCCAAAAGGTATCTCTCGGCACAATGCTACAGCATACAAAACGCGACTTAAAAATTAAAGACGTCGCTAGAACCCCGAACCCACACAAAATCTTCTCCACTCAACGATTCAAAATGTACCCACTACAGCAGCGCTGCTTCATATTTTTGTATCTTTAACAATATTAATCCATTTACAGCAAACGATATATCTCTGGATTCCTCACTTAAATGCCTTCATTTTTCATGTAGATCACATATTTTTATTTTGATCTTAGCAAGGTGTAACTTAATGAGCAGAACAGAGTATGTTCTCTGTTCTTGCAATCTGGGCAGCCAGATTCTAACGCGTCCCAACCACAGTACAAGGATCTAAAAAATATGATTTGTATATAGCAGTTAGATTAATGAATTCCCTACATTTTTCTAAATTCCGTGCCATTAACCCTAATTACTCTAAAAACAGAGGGGTTTGGGATTAGGAAAATTACCTAGAGAATCCCTTGGGATCACCCCTCTTCTTTTCTCCTCTTCTTCTCCTCCTTCTCTTCTTTTCATTCTCTTCCTTCTCTTTCTCCTTGGCTCTAATGGACAGCAGCTCGTGGGGGGTGATGGAGGGGGAGGCTGCGGCCAGGGGTGGAAAAAAGGGGAGAGGGACCAAGGGAGGGGGTTTATAAAGGGGGTGCTAGGGTTTGGGAGGTGTTACGGGCCCCCATTTGGGCTGGTTGGCCCACCCCTCAGGACAGCCCAAAACACCCAAATTAATTGTTTTAATTTATTTTTTAAGTTTGGACAATTATGCAATTTAATTTTCACCTCCTGCGATTTACCGAAAATCCGGCGACTCCGTGATTACATTAAAAACCTACGTCGTAACGACGATCAGGATATTACATATGGGTGCAGTGGATCATACGTATTCATATGCATTGCATTGTGGAAAGATCATTTGTATACCTATGCAATGTATTGTGGTGAAGTTATTTTGCACTCAAATACAACTTCATAGTTGTAATATGGAATTGGCTCATGTGAGTTACTTGTGGTATGAGGAATGTGGCTGTGGTCGTAGAATGGGGTTCGTCCCTTGTGGTATGGTAGGGGTTGTGATTGTGGCATGAGATTCTTTTATCTTGTAGTAACTGTTGATAGCAGTTGTGGATGTGAGAAATAGTAAAGTAGTCGGTAAAATATAAATATTCTTTATTGTCTTTGGTACTGATAGTGGTTGAGGTTTTAAAATAGTCAAACAAGATTTATTTGCTAATGTTTTACCGTCGTTGGTGGTGATTCGAGGTTGAGGATATAAACGTGATCATTGTGGAAAATAAATGTTGATGATTAAACTATTGTAGTTTACTTAGTCTGTTAAACAGTTTGCTTATTGAGATTTTTATCTCACTCTTGTTTTTCCCCCTTCCAGGTGATTCTCAAGCATGCATGGGACGGGTAGAGCAAAGACATCATCACACACACCATATCATGTTTCATACTGTAATAAATAAGTGCAGTCTCTAGTTACTCATTTTTATCTCTTATTGCTGATCACTTTTAATTATTAAAGTTAGGTTGTGGTTCGCTTTAATTGGTTAAAATTATTAGCGATTGTTCTTTAATTAGCATTGTTCCTTTACCTTTGTTTTAGTATGCTTCCGCTTAGGTTAACATGATTTAGAAATTGTTGCCAGTTTATGTTACCTTGTAAAGTAAATTGGCTAGCTTGTAGCGTGGTTTAGTGGCATCCCAGGGTAATGCGGCTCCTGGGGTGTTACAGGTTGTATCAGAGTGGGCGTTAGGTCTGTTGTAATTAAATTATTAAATTGACACACTGGTGCACAGTAGGATGGGATGAGTCATGCATTGCATTTATGCTTTTGACATGTTGTATTGATGATTTACGTTATGAGATGATCTTATATGATTATGATTTGCTCCTATGACTGTTATGAGTGAGGATAGTCAATAATAAGATGTAGCTGTTGTAGTTGCTGCCTTGACATTGCCAGATTATACCACTGTTCGCAGTATAGGGAGAGCAATGTAGTTACCTCGGGTGATTTAGTTGCAGATGTTGTGAGTGAGTGTTTTAGAAAAGTTGTTATCTTCCTTGAGTTGATTTTGGCCAATTCTTGGCCTATTGCGGTTAATGAATTTCTCTTGAGATAGCAGTTCATTGCAGTTGTTGGGTGCCACTAGGCCTTTAATTGTCCTTGCGACAAATATTGTTTCTTTGTAGTGATGAGTTGCTTTGTTGCTCGTTAGTGTTATGTTGCAAGACGGGTATTTCATTGTTGTTTCTATCTTTCTTATTGAAAAACATAGCTCATTTATTCGTTTGATTTTTTTTTTGAAAAACAAATCAAAGCTTTATGTTGGAAGTTCGTTAACTTGTGGAAGCCGTGGCTCTATGCATTTTTTGGGTTATTTCGAGTGTTGAGGTTTGATTCCTCTCTTTTCTAAAAGGAAATGTTAAAACCCTTTGTGATGTTTTGTTGTGTCTAAGTAGGAGGTGGTAATTATGTAAATAATTGATAAGTTGTGAATTATCAAGTTGAGATGCTAGCGTGGTGCAAAAATAATTTCTACCAACATCCTTAGAAGTGAAGTTGATTAATATGATTTTGTCCTATTGTAGTTTCTTGAAGAATTGTGGCTAAGAATCTGTCAATACATGTTTAGAACTCATGCAATTATTGAGGAATATAAAAAAATTGGTTTCATTATTGTGGTTGTTTAAATTCCCAACTTATCGGGTAGATTGGATTGATTAATCTTAAATAATTAATCTGACCATTCGAGATGGTTAAGTTAGCAGGTGTTGTAATATTGCCTTGCTAATATTAACCTTTAATATGTCCTCTCCTTACATACTTGTTGAGCATGTACAACTGCTAAATTCATGTAACTTATGCCATGTTAAATTATTGACACATGTATAAAGAAATAGATGAAAGTTGATGTATTGACTTGTGGAATCTTGTCTTATAAAGCTAGTATTATTGAAGTTTAAAGTTATTTCGTTCTAATTTCTGAACGTAAGGTCGGATATTGAATCTATGCTCATGATCATTTTATGATTGCAAAACGGAGTTAGGATCATGAATATTGTTATGACAAAATAATAATCAATTATTGCTAGTAATGACTAGAGTACAATCAATTTGTACTAAATTAGAGTTGAGCATCAATAGGAATTGAATATATGAAATCTAATAAGAGATTTATACTAGCATGTTTTGTGACATTGTCATGTTCTAGTATCATCTTGTTTAAGAGTTTGTTTTATTATGGTGGCTTATACACTGGCTTTTCCTAGATTAAGTAGTTCAAAATCTTACTTAGATAATAAGAACATGATGAAGTGATTTATGGTGTTCCTTTTGGAAAAATATGAAGGAGTAGGAGAATATGTTGATTCTTGCAAAGAGTATTTTATCTTGTTGTTAATACAATTGATAGCATGTAGTTGTGATTATGGTGTTGATGGTTTTTCTTAATAAAGGAATTTGTTAGTTCCATGATACTGATTGAATTAAAGGATTTGAGATTTGTGGTTGTGATCTTTTTGGACCTTATGAGTTGTGTGGTAGCCAAGATTGCTTTGAGTAAAGCGACGTGTTGAACGCTTTTAGTGTTTTTTTCTTGAGAGACCACGTGAGGGTCATCCCGTGTGAGTGATGAGTAATTGACATCGGTTTTCAAAAGTCGAGTTTGAGTCGGTTGGTTCGGACCTTGACGTTGCGTGGCGTAACGGGCTCGGTCGGACTTCTACGAACTTAGTCGTATAGGTTTAGGATGCGTATTCTGATGATGCGACATGTTTGGACTCGTTTATGCTTTAATGTATCGAGCGGTGCTATTTGACGTGTTTCTTGTCTGTGTGGCTACATGACGTCGAGGCGGTGTCGTGGCGAGACACGGTGGACCGGACTAGGCGCGGTGGCCGAGGTCGAACGGTGGGATGTGTCAAGACGGCGTGGACTCGAGGTGGTTGTGAGGCGTGCGAGACAAGGAGCGCAGAAGCTTCCTGGAAGGTGCAGGAGGGGTGAATCGGTAATTTCGCAAGGCTGCACAAGCGGGAGACGGCTCCGTTAGGGTTTAGCCGGCATAACGGGTTGGAGACCCGTTAGCGAAAGGGCTATAAATAGAGGTGAGGGGCTGCATACCCCTTAGGACACTTGAGAGCTCATTCATCCCTTTGTGTGGGTTGTGTTCCTCCCAAGAAGCATGTGAGGCTCTTGGTGTTATTGAGGATTGAGAGGAGAGGATGTATTGAGTGACTTGTAATCATTCTTCTTGTTCTAATGTCCATGCGTATGGGGACTTAGTTTGTGTTCTTGCTCTCTCGTATTCTCTATTTTCTGTGCACTGAGATGAATTCTTGAGTTTATTTTGTTTGTGAAGTGGTTGTTTTGATTTAGGAATTGTCTCAAGATCCTTGTTCTATTTTAACCTTTTCGGCTGCTGCTAGTATTTTTAGTTTCCTGCAATTCTTGGTGGTCACTTGTTGATTCCTTTGGTTCCTGCTGCTGCTGTTTTTGCTGATTTGTGCTATCACCTGCTCACGGCAGCAAACAGTCATGTGCTGCCTTGATTGTATCAGTTTGTTTAGATTGATCTAGCACTGAAGAACGAGTGGTCGTATCAGTCTGTTTGTTTAGATTGATCCAGGCTTTAGACTGTATTAGCTTTTCATTCTCAAGCTTTAGATTGATCTAGCAATCGATACGAGTGGTCGACGCTTTGTTCTTCTGTTCAGCTTTTCCTTCTTCTGGGATCGATATGCTATCTTGATTGTATTCATGATGAACTAGCTTGAGAAGCAAAGGAGTCATGCAATCATCCCTCTAGTAGTTTCCTCTTTTCAGAATTTACTGTCCCCCTTTGTCTTCTGAATGTTTTCTCCCTTTTCAGTGTGCTTTTCTTTTCAGCTTTGGCTTTTCAGCTTTGTTAGCTATTTCTGTTTTATGGTTTCTCTTTGATCTCTTCTTTTCTTTACATCTTCTATCCTCTTTAGTTTTCGGTCTCTCCTTTGTCTCAGTTTGTTTTCGGCCAAAGCCTGTCTCTCTAGCGAAGTGATTGTTAGTACTGCTCTGTATTTCCTCTCGCTACTGCTTGGTCTTCAAAGCTCCATTCGGCAAAGGCAGAAAACTGTGTTCAGCTACAACAGTCTCTTGGTCTTTTTCTTTTATTTCTTTTCCTGATCTTTCATGATTTTGCATGCAGATCAAACGGCAATATTTTCAGCTGAAATTTTATCGACTACTCTCGATTAATGCTGAATTTTTCAGGTGTCACATGCATTCCAAATTTCAGCAAGATTAATTTTAATTTTCTGTGAGGTGCTTTGTTTTGCATCTTTTGAAAAACAGTGTACGAATTCTCGGGGGCGATTTTAAAAGAGAGCGACATTCACCCCCCTCTGTCGCCTTTTCGGTCCTACATTTCTAAACCTTGTGTTGTGGTATTCAAGCCTTTTTTGTTGGAACTGGCGGGATGCGGTAAAAAAATAATTATTTCTTGTTAAAAGAAAAGTGTACTAGAAGTATTTGTGGTACGGATAATCTCATTTTGTGTTTTCGAACCTCATTGCTATTTATTTATTTTTTTCTTCGTCTTATGGTTACTGTGAATGATAGCGATTTTCTGTGTGTTGGAATTTATTTCTTCTTACCTCTTCTAAGAGAAGGGTAACCGATTTGAGTTGTGAGGTTCTTTAATTAACAGTGTTCATTTACCTTTGTTTTAGTATGCTTCCACTTAGATTAACATGATTTAGAAATTATTGCCAGTTTATGTTACCTTGTGAAGTAAATTGGCTAGCTTGTAGCGTGGTTTAGTGGCATCACAGGGTAATGCGGCTACTGGGGTGTTACACTTCTTCTTATATTTAGCTCGTTTTGATGCTTCCATGTTGACATGTTCATGAAACAGCAGTAGCAGCAAATCAAGTGGCGTGATCAGCTTGAAACCATACACCACCTCAAATGCCCTGCCCTGTTATATGCAAACTCAACATGCGGTTGATAATCTTCCCACTCTTTCAAATTCTTTTTGATCATTGTACGAGTCACCACCTCCATTTGCCTATCCGTTTGTGGGTGACAAGTTGTCAAAAAGAGCAACTTTGTCCCAAGTTTGGCCCACAAAGTCTTCCAAAAGTAGCTCATAAATTTGACATCTCGATCTGTAGTAATTGTCCTTGGTATGCCATGCAATCTCACAATTTTCTTAAAAAATAAGTCGGCTACATGCAACACATCGTCACTTTTGTGAGGGGGAATGAAATGTGTCATTTTAGATAATCTATCCACCACTACAAAAATTGAATCCCTTCCCCTCTTAGTCCTAGCCAATCCTAAAACAAAGTCTGTACTAATATCTTCCCAAAGAGCACTAGAAACTGAAAGTGGTGTGGATAAACCATGTGGATTAAGTTTAGATTTTTCTTTGTGGCATGTCACACATCGCTGTACAAACTTCTCGACATCGGCCCTTGGTTGGCGGTACTACCGGAGTGGTATGTTGGACCCGAATTTTACAATCCAGAATTCTCTGTGATTCCACCATACTATCTCCTAGATCAGTAGATAGTGCTCACAGATATAGTACTGAACATCAAAATACATATCATGCGGAAGCGTAAATATAATAGTAGACTTACACATGAGCCGATTAGGCCGAAACCAATAAAATGCAGTAGCGGAAACGAAACACATAGGTAGGACCCTTAGGACGTGCCCACAGGCAGCCAACTGGGGTTCGCGACCTAGTTCTTAACTTCTTCATCTTTTTTACTATGACGGTCAGGTGTATTGCTGAAGCATAGTAATCTGACTCCTGATTCTCGATTAGTTGAGTAAGCGAGAGTGGGCACAATCCACCGTACTACACAAGCCAATATACATGATGCAAATAGATAACATGCATGGCTTATCAAGGAAAGGCTCGAGTTGTTTTATTTGCCATAAATTGCTTTTTAAAATATGATACATAGAAATTTCCTGAGGCCTAGCGGTTTGAGCTAAAACATGATATTGGGTAAAATGAATGCAGTAATAATAGTAGCATAGATTCCATCCACCGTTAGATGGCTCCTGCACCATTTGCTAACCTTTTGGTATTATAATAGCCTACCTTATCATTGGGGTGACACCCAAGGCAACACAAATCAAGGCTTTTCATTGCCCTTCACTTTTCCAATCCCACTCACAAAGTTTTTGAAATAGAACTATATCTAGTTAAGTTCCTACATCTGCCCTTGACCGTGGGCACGACTATTCGAATAGTTTTACTCTGTAGATGTTGTACACTTTCACCACAAGAGAGAATATGCTCGCTGCTCTACATGATTTCTTAGTCATGCGGTTGAATAGATCATCACAATAACTTTTCAAAATATTTGACCCCTTTTTCTCATCTCTCCCTATGGGCTGCTCCCACTTGCGATGGGTCCCATACGTTGCGTGGAATGTTAACCATTGATACTAGTGCATTCGGACTCTGCTCTCCACAACGTTAGCACGACAAGAAAACTTCACCCTTCGCTCTGTGTCCCTTTAGCCATACATTGCCCTTGCAGTACCTCACTCCTTTCCCCTACATGTGAGATGAATCTGAGGGTTCGATAGATTTACTTAGCCCAATTGCAATTTACAAACTTGTGGTTGTACTGTTTTACATAGGAGGTCATGACAAGATTCAGTCCTTAGAGTTATATGGGCGGTTCTACCACAAACCACACTCTCGTGCACCATTGCACCACACCCTCAAGCTATCCACCCATATATTTAAGCAAGTTGGGGTTTTTGGGAGCATAGAAATTCATATCAAAATATACCAGCCATTTCCACCCATGACTTCCCAAATCAGTTTCCCATGATTAAAAGTGATGCTTGGCCATTTTATTGTCCCTGAGTATCTAAGCAGTACTAAGCATGGCACATAATTACAGACTTATTTTTCGAAAGTTTACTAGTATAATTTTGCTAGAGTGACAAGGCTCAAATACTCAAATATTCCAAAAGAGTGTAATACTAACAAGTTAAATAATGGGCATGTAACTAGAATCTTAAAACAAACATAGATTTGTAAATGAAATAATAGCATGCAATTTGATAATTTAAAATGGAAATAATCTGCAGAAAATGTAGGTTCAACATGATCAAAATATTGACTTTCCTTGCGCAGTTTTACCGTGGTCTTGGGCTCACTCAAAGCTTTCTCATTCGATGGTCTTGAGCTCTTGGTCCTCATCTTCATCTTAATCTTGGTCTCGCTTGATCCATTGATTCTTCAAGACTCTAATTTCTAATTACGCGATAAACAACTAAATCCAAATAAATGCAAATAACTCAAAAGGCCCATATAAATCCAAATGAATTTAATTTAGCTTTATTTTGAGTTAATGGGTGATTTGGGGTAAGGTTGATTGGGCACAGAGTATTGACAGAGTCAAACGGAGTTGGAGCGAAGCAATGTTTAGTAGAAGAAAATTCACTGAGATAGATGCCAAGGATGATTCATGATAAAGGAATATTTACAAGAATATTTCCGCTTAGAACTCAGAGATTGCTAGGCATAGCCAATGGCAGAATATCATGACTCAACTTCTAGTTTGATAACTTCTTTTATTATTTTATATTTATCAAACAAGTTCTATGAGTCAGGCTAGACTTAAGGTTAGATAGATTACCTTAGTGTCATTATTCCAAAAATGGATTCTCAGTTTACCTAAACTTTTAATCTAATTTCATGATTCTATTCAGGATTTGAACACATGTTTTCTGCACACTATTGACATACCGGTGTTAGCTGCCCCCAACTAATTCTTACTGAGCTGGGCCCACAAGATAGACAAGGGGATACACAGGGGGATTCTACATAAGAATAGAGGAGGCAGTTGCATTCGGTTGAAACAGAGGGTGAGCAGAGGAGCGGTGGCGCATGGTTGGATAGCTTCGCCGGCGGTGGGCGGTGGCCGAGGAGGGAGTGGCAATCACCAAAATGGGTTGCAAGGAAAGAGTAGAGGCTAGGGGATGCAACTTCATGGCCCGGGCGACACCGAGCCAGGCGGGCGGCAATGCACAACGGCCGGAGGCAGGGATGGAACGAGGTGGCGAGCATGAGGATGAGCATGAGGAGATCACAAGGAGCTCACTAGAGCATTCGTTAAAGGAAGGGAGGACTCGAGGTGTCCTGGCAACGGAGGCTTGGGGCGGCGCGAGTAGGCTCACGGTGCCAGTGAGCTGAGGTAGAGGGAAGCTTCAGCCGACGATGGGAAGGATCTAGGGCGGTGGTGTGATGCTCCAAACCGAATGAATTGAATGAGAGCTCACCGAGTAGGTCATGGTGACGGTGGAGGCGCATTCGGCCGGAATTAGGGAAGGTGGCTGTTCCAGTGAACTCCGGCCGAGGAACTTCAATTGGTAGGGCGAACAGGCTCCTGGGGTGTGGGACGTAGGGTGATGCGATCGCTTTTGGAGGGGAGGCGCCAGGGCAATCGGAGAGGCGTGGGGCAGCCACGGCTCAAGCAAAGCATCGGCATGAGGAAGAGAAGAAGGGGATGCAGGGGCTAGAGGTGGGCTATGACTTACGACGACGTTATCTTTCGACCACGACTACCTTATGACATGGCTGCTTTATGACCACAGCTATTTTACGACCACGGCTACTTTACGACTATGGCTGCTTTACAACCATAGCTGCATCAACCATACCAATTCTACGACCACACTCTCGACCACATCAGCTCTACGACCACGCTCTACAACCACGCTTTATTGAGCTCTACGACCACGGCTCTATCGACCACACTCTATTGACCACACAAGTTCTACGACCACGGCTTATGACCATGGTTGTTGTAGTAGTCACTACTTCGACCACGGTTGCTTCGACTACTTCGACCATGACTTCACAGCACAAGCCAGTGCAGGGCAGTGGTGGCGCCGGCTTGGGCGATGGCGTCGCCGGTGATGGGAGACCGGAGGGGAGACGGTGAGCGATAGAATAGAACCCCGGGGGTTGGAAGATGCCTAGGGAGGCGGTGGCTCGAGCCAGGTGGTGCTAAGGGAGGGCCGACGGCGGCTTGAGCGACCCACGCAGGGAGGCCACGGGGGTGGCAACAGCCAAAGGGGGGAGGAAGAATCAGGGGCGAGCATGAGCATTCATGGGGTGTAGTGAAACTTACCGAGTAGCCAGCACATGGGAAGGAGCTCCAGGGGAGGCTGACGGCGTGAGGCTACGGCGGCACAAGGAGCATCACGACGCTGGTGAGGTACCGGTGGCAAGTCTTCAGCCAATGTTGCACTCAGGATTGCGTGCTCTGGCCAAGAGCAATTGGTCCAAGGTGGCCTCGATCGGTGGATCGCTGGTTCGCTGGAGCTAGAGAAGATCGGGTGACCTGTGAGATGTGAGGCTCTAAGGGCCAATTCCTCGAGGTAGGAGTGAGAGGGGGATGAGGCGGGATTGATGAGAGCACGCATACACCTTTATAGGCGCCGAGCCGACCGGGCGACGTGGGGGCTTTGAACATAGCATGGCGGCAGGGCATGGGCGATAGGATGGCCAACGTAGGGCATCGTGATGGTGACGGGGTGTCGGTTGACGCACGCTACAGACGATCGAGGTGTATTGTTCGGGACGAGACGGCGACGTCTGTGGTTGATGCAAGCGGCGCACAACCGAGCGACGTGTGCGCATAGTCGTGGGGGTAATGTCTGCACAGTGGCTGGCTGTTTGGCGCCGGAAAGTAAACAAAGGGAAAGACATGCGTGACGTGGGCGAAGTGATGGCTGATGGGAAGCAGGGCATGGGTGAGGCGATGTTGGTGTCATGGCCATGTTGGCATGGACAGGCGTGACGCTAGGAGCAGTGGAAACCAGTAGTGAGAGAAGAAAAAGGAGGGAGAGAATGAAGAGAAAAGAAAGGAGGGGCCTACATGGAAGAGAGCGGAAGAAAAGAGAAAGGGAGAAGAAAAGGGAGAAAAAAATCAGATTTGGATTTTTGCTTGAAATCTGGAGTCAAATTTGGATTTTCAATTAAAATCTTAATTCAATTATTTTGATATGAAATATCTTTTTCCTCTTTCTTTGATTTACCTTCGAATTTTGATTTCCTATTTTATTATTAGCATTTTTGCTTGGGAGTTATTCCCATTATTAATTTGTATAGCACAAAAATCAGAAAGACTCAAATAAAATTGTACTAGAAATTTGAATGCCGATATGATTCAAGGAAAAAATTTAAATTTTTTGCAAATTTTAGGCTTACAAATTTCAGGATGTTACACGATAATACTGGCGTTTGCAAGCGACCATATCACTCTCCTGTTACCAAAAAATGGGTAAGTGCCAGTAGTACCAACTAGAGGTTAGCGGTACGACCGGGGTAGTATGACCGATATGGGAATGCGGTCATACTAGCAGAAGCGGTTATGTTCTAAAAATGGGGAATTGTGGGAGATTTGGTCATGGGTTGATCTTGGAACTCCTATCACAGTTGTTGTAATGCCCCAGATTGTTTTATTAATTGTTATTCAATTGTTAATCAAACTTGGGCCTAGGCCTTGGCCTGTGTGTTTTTCTGGCCCAAGAGGGAGGAGGCCACCCTTTTAACCCGATACCGCCCCTGCCCTAGCCGCCGCCTCCCCTCCCCCTCTGACCGCCGCCCCCTCCCGCGCCCGCTGCCGCGCCACCCTGCCGCACCTGCTGCCGTGCCCTGCCGCGCACCCGGCAGCCCTGCCGCGCCTGCCGCGCCAGCCATTGCCGCCCCGACGTCTCCTCCTTCCCGGTGCGCCGTCGTCGTCATCCGTCGCTGCACCGTTTGGATCCGGAGGAAGGAGAAGAGGAGTTCGCGGAAGAGATCCCGGGGTACTTCCTCCTCGTCGTGTTCTTCATATTGTCTTCAAGGGTAATCCCGGTTAACCCATCTAGATGGATAATTTAGCCAAGTTAGAGTTTCGTCGGTTTTCTGGACTGCTGTGACAGATTGAGTTAATCGGCAGTTTTGGGTTAGATCCATCGGGATTCAGGTCTGGACTCCTTCTAGAGAATTGTAGAGGACGTAATTATCTTTCCAGGGAGTGCTAGAACTCGTTATTCCTATTTGTGTAGCGAAAGTTATGATTTTTCTAGTGTGGCTGTTCGGTAGATCGGGGAAGTTCGGGACAGTTTTCGGTAGATCGCTTTGGGCGACGGGAAATCGGGCGAATCAGAAATTCATCATGTTAGGAAAGTTTTAGATAATTTTCTTAGATTTCCAGAAAGGTCAAGAAGTCCGGATTCCGATGATCTGGGCGAAAGTTATGGCTGTTTTAGTGCGCTGTCCAGAGAGGTCGTCGTGGCTATTGATGTTTTAGAAAAGGGATTGGATCGGGTGAAAATGGCAGAATCAGAGGCTTCCCAACTAAGTTTATTTAGATAATTTAATTATATTTCCATAAAGTCTAAGAACGCTTAATTTGGATTTATGTACTGGAAGTTATGGATTTTTGAAGTCGGTTGTCTGTGGTTGGGCAGATTTGGCGAGGGAGTTGGGGATTTTAATTGAGATAAATTGTTGGGGTAATTGGGGTTGCTGATATTTTGTATCTAGAAACCCGTTACTGTTATGTTAGTAATTATTAATTAATTATTCAGGAGGAGAGCGGATTCCGGGGGTTTCGCCTTCTGCTCGTTCTTCGTTGTCTCACGGTTGAGGCAAGTATAACTTTGCTATGATTAATCTGTGTGATTTGATGATTTGGATGATATGAGTGATGATTGAGTTATGAATGCTTTACTTGTGAATTTTAGTAAAGTTATGAGTTGATAATGCTATTTATGTTCTGTTTACATTATATCATTTTTTTGAGATTAAATTGATGCATAGTATGTTGAATGCCTGTTTATCTTGTTGATACATTCACATATATGCATCATGCCGAGAATTGTTGAAGTCTTGGTCACGTGGTGATCAAGCGTCGAGGTCCCCACACTTGTGGAGTGTGGGCACTGGTCCCTGCACCGAGGGTGCAGGGCATGGGTGTGCATTGACGGATGCACACCGCGTTACCGGTAAAATATGAAGAGATGAGAAAGGACTTTTGATCATATTGCATAGCATGAAATTCATATGAAACATGATTAACTTGACAGTTAATGTTCATGCTTGTTTTTGTTACAATTTATACTTGCTGAGTCGTTGAACTCACCCTTGTTGTTGTTTGTTTATTTTAGGTACCAATGTGAGATCAACATACATGGGGACATGAATGACTAGACCAGATGCACGTGCACTATTCCTTCAATAAGAAATAAAGACAGTCATTTGATTAGTTTAATTGGATCATTTTATTATTCATCAGATTAAATGTAATAATGATTAGAACTCTTTGATATCGCCTGTTCTTTATTATGGAAATAGAACTATTTCGCTTATCTAGATTTGCTACTAATGATTGAATAGATAAGACTTGGTCGAATCTTTTGGAATAATTATTAGAAGTTTTAATTTTGGCTAGAAGTTGGTAGCATTTTAGGCCATTGTTTGGTTGGGATGTTACAGTTGGTATCAGAGCGGGCTGTAGGTCCGTGGTAGTGAAAATATTAAATTTGACACACTGTGCACAGTAGATGGGGATGGGTTTTGCATCGCATCTGTATCATTGCTGCTGATTCTGATTATTAATTGTGTGTTATGTGTGACTCTATATTTATTTATATTATATAGAGATGGCAAGGGGTAGAGGTCGTGGTCGTGGTCGTGGTGGCAGAGCGCCGGACGACGGCCAGCCGTGCCCCGCCGATTGAATGTAACTCTGCGCCGAGAGGCCGCCTGTGGGATCGAGGAAGAGGTTGCTTCACGGTTCGTGGAAACCAGTCTCCACCCCGCACCCGAGCCGCGCTGCTGCCATCCCCGCGCCTTGCCGCAATGGGTGTGACGGGTTTGCATCGATGGAATCCGTTGAGGTTGGACACCTTCGATGGACTAGGGACGCCGATTGATCCGCTAACGGTTGCGTCACATAGAGGCATCTGGAGGTGTTGGGGCGACCTCGAGCGGCAGAGCTCGGTTTGTGGCTTTTCACCGGCGGTGGATCTCGGTGGGAAGGAGTCATGTCGGCGGATCTGCGCCCTTGGGCCGGCGACTTGGGAGGTGTTCTTGGAGCGCTTCGAAAGAGATACTACCACTTCATTCGTGGAGAGGATGGAGGTGTCGTTGAACAACTTCAAGCAGGGCAAGATGTCGGTGTCCGAGTATGAAGTGGGATTTCACAACATAATCCGCCTTGCCCTTTGTGGCTACCAATGATGTGGAGAAAGCCAAGAGGTTTCGCAGAGGGCTTAGGCGGGAGTTTCGCCGGTGTTGGGAGCTTTGGAGCTCGTGACTTTAGCTCCTTGATGGAGCAAGCTAGAGGCATGGAGTTAGAGATGCGGCTTGGGGAAGGACTGCAGGGACTGGTGGTACGCGACTCCCGAGGGTTCGAGAGCGATCGAAAAAGAGCTTTGGCGGTGGTGGATCGGCTGAAACCGGTTCACAAGAAGTTCAAAGGGTCGCAGAATTCTTTCAAGTCTAAGTTCAACAAGTCCTAGACGTCTTCCACTTTTCGTCCTTCAGCTAGTGCTCCGATGGTACGTCCGGTCCCGGGTCAGGGGATGAAATGCTTCAAGTGTGGAGATGGGCATCGGGCGTCGGAGTGTGCTTGGTCGGGAGCTTGCCGCCATTGTGGTCAGGAGGGCCACAAAGCTTCGGTCTGTAAGCGTAACCCCGCCAGTATCATCAAGTGGGAACCAGTTCAGGCAGCACCTTCAGTTCCAGCAGCTTCTTCTCGGGGGTCTGTGCAGATGCTAGCAGCTACCCCTACTCAGACTTGGGCGCCGCCTGATCTCACTACCTTCGCTGGAGGATGCCTCCGGTACTTTTGGCCGCCTCCTCCTGCGGCGTTGTTTCCAGCGATGGCGCCTTCAGCTCCTCCTGCGGGGCGGCTCCGCCAGATCCGGTGTTCAGCGCCCGGCACTCAAAGATCGCCTCCCACGCCATACCGACGGCCGAGCCGGCAGGTCGTCCCGATGTGGTGACAGGTACGCTTTTGGTGGACTCAGTGGAGGCTTTTGTTCTGTTTGATTCCGGAGCTACTTTTCCTTTGCATCCGTAGAGTTTGCTAGCCGGGCGAGTTGAGTTTGCGATCTATTTCTCGATCTGTTTGGTTCATTCACGGGTGGGATCCTTTCTAGTTCCACAGTTTGTCCGGGTTGTGTGATTACCGTAGATGGAGAACATTTTGTTGCTAATCTGATTGTTATGAGGATGGAGCCGTTTGATGTTATTTTGGGAATGGATTGGTTGCATAGTTACCGTGCTGTCATATCCTGTTTTTGGAGGACAGTAACTTTGCAGTCGCCGTCAGGCCAAGAGATAGTGTTTCAGGGTTGTGCACCCTCCTGCATACCCAGTGTGTTGGCTAGTCTTTTTCCTGGTAGTAGAGCGGTAAAGAGTGGATTTCTTTTATCCCTGGTGGAAAAGTCAAATTTCTCTTTGATTGCAGAGCAGATTCCGGTGGTCCGGGAATTCGTGGATGTTTTTCCATGAGAGTTGCTGGGATGCCACCTCCGTCCGGTGGAGTTCGAAATTGACTTGGTGCCGAGAGCACGACCGCTTCTATAACTCCGCATCGATTGGCTCGACTGCCCAAGAAGAGCTAAAGAAGCGTTGGATGGTCCGAAAGCAAAGGATCTTATTCGCCGGCGTGTCTCCGTGGGGAGCACCAGTGCTGTTTGTCAAGAAGAAAGATGGGAGTTGGCGCATGTGTATTGACTACCGTGCTCTCAACCAGCTGACCATCAAGAATAAGTATCCTTTACCCGTGACGAGGATTTGTTTGATCAGTTGAGGGGAGCTAAGGTATTTTCAAAGATTGATCTCCAGTCGGGATACAATCAAATTCCTGTCCGAGAGGAGGACATTGAGAAAACGGCATTCTCCACGAGGTGTATGGGCATTTTGAATTTAAAGTTATGTCTTTTGGACTAACAAATGCCCCTGCCGCTTTCATGGAGACAATGAACAGGATGTTGCATGAATATTTGGACGACTTTGTGATCGTATTCATTGATGATATCTTGATTTATTCCAAGAGTGAAGCAGATCATGAGCGGTATCTGAGACAAGTGTTGGCAACACTAAGAGAGCATAAGTTTTATGCGAAGCTCAAGAAGTGTGAGTTCTGGGTGACTCAAGTGGGGTTCTTGGGTCACATCATCAGCGATAAGGGAGTATCAGTTGATCCAAGTAAAGTCTCTTCGGTGGTAGACTGGGAGAGGCCGACCAATGTCAAGGAGGTGAGGAGCTTCCTCGGGTTGGCAGGTTATTATCGGCGCTTTGTGCAAGATTTCTCCATCATCGCCAAGCCTTTGTCGAGGCTTACTCAGAAGGACATGAGGTTTCGGTGGGACGATGATTGTGGCGCATTTCAGATTTTGAAGGAAAAGTCGGCGACCGCTCTGTTCTCTCCGCTCGGAGCCGAAGCGATTCACGCTTTTCTCGATGCATCAAGAGTTGGGTGGGTTATATGCTTATGCAAGATGGTAAGGTTTTGGCTTACGATCGAGGCGGCTGAAAAGCATGAAAAATTACCCTACCCATGATTTAGAGGTGGTCAGTTGTGTTTGCATTGAAGCTTTGGAGGTACTATCTGTACGGTGAGACTTGTGACGTGTTTACCGATCACAAGAGTCTCAAGTACATCTTTACCCGAAGGATCTGAATTTGAGGCGCAGCAGATGGTTAGAGTTGATCAAGGATTATGATCTAACCATTCAAGATCATCTGGCAAGGCCAATATGGTGGCCGATGCTCGAGTCGCAAGCGGCCGCCTGCTACCCCGGATTGTTTGGTTGCTGATTTTGATCGTATGGGGATATCTTCGCGCTATGCGGTGCGGCCGAGTGGAGACCCAGTTGATCCTAGAGTCGCTATACCGAGCAAGTGCGGGAGCACTGTGATCGATCGATTACTTCAGAGGGTTATGAAACGGTTGGAAATAAGAAAAGAATGGGATTTCAGCTTGGATATGTCAGGTGCATTGCGCTTTAAAGGGCGTTTATGCGTCCGCAGAAGCGGAGGTTAAGGATGACATTTTGAGAGAAGCTCATCGCACTCCGTATCTGATTCATCCGGAGAGACAAAGATGTATCGTGATTTGAAATGCATTTCGGTGGAAAAGGATGAAGGTGGATATAGCCAATTATGTGGCCTCATGTGGTATTTGTCGACAAGTGAAAGTGAACATAAGAGGCCACTGGATTATTGCACCATTGGAGGTTCCTCAATGGTCGTGGGATGATATTTCTATGGATTTTGTGGTCGCGTTGCCTCGGTCGCCGAGAGGCAAGGACGCAATTTGGGTTGTTGTGGATCGGTTCGATGAAGTCCGCGCGACTTCATTCCTATCCGCATAACCAACTCAATGAGTGATCCGCTCCTATTTATGTTCGGAAATTGTGAGGCTTCATGGTGTGCCTAAACCATAATTTCGACGAGATGCCAAGTTTGTTTCAAGTTTTGGGAGAGTTTGCGAGTGCTTTGGGCACTCGGCTGCGTTGAGCACGGCTTTTCACCCGCAGACGGATGGATGGTCGAGCGGACCATTCGGACTTTGGAGGACATGTTGAGATCTTGTGTCTGTCTTGGAAGGGTAGTTGGGAGGATCAATTACCCTAGCGAGTTTTCCTATAATAACAGATTACCACTCAAGCATCAAAGCAGCTCCATTTGAAGTCTTGTATGGTCGTAGTGCAGTCGCCTTTGTTTGAAGCGGTGGGCGGCGATCTTAGGACTGGATTGGGTCGAAGACCGTTGAGAGAGTGGCTTTGGTAAGACAATTTGTTGGGCGCCTGAGTAGGCGAAGAGTTATCTTGATGTGAGGAGGGACTTGGAGTTTGCGGTGGGAGATCGGTGCTCTTGAGAGTATCTCCTACCAAGGGTGTGTTGAGGTTCGGTACCAAAGGGAAGCTTAGCCTAGGTACGTTGGACCTTTCACCATACTAGCGGATTGGGAAGTTGGCCTACCGTTTGGATCTTCCCGAGGCTATGCGCGAGTGCATAACGTGTTTCACGTGTCCATGTTGAGAAAGTACTTGCGAGACCCGAGTTCACATCGCTCTAGAACCTTTGGTTATTGAGCAAGATTTGTCCTTTGAGTCCAAGCCGGTCGGGATTCCGGAAAGGTCGAAAAAGTGTTGAGGAACAAGACTTTCTTTGTATGTCAAAGTGCTTTGGTCGCAGCGGACGAGAGGAGGCAACTTGGGAGTTGGAGTCTCGCATGCGCGAGCAAGACCGGCGTTGTTCACGTCAGTGCGTGTTTTGCTAGTTGGTTGTTGTTGTTTCTTGTTGTGTTTATGATTAGAATTGGGTCGAATTCTGTTTAAAGGGTAGAATGTAATGCCCAGTTGTTTTATTAATTGTTATTCAATTGTTTGTTTGATTATTAAATAGAGAGTGACCTAGAAGGAAAAGATTGAAAACTAAAAGAGTTTTGAGGGTTTTCGAAAAGTTAATCAAACCTGGGCTAAGCCTTGGCCGGTGGGTTTTTCCTGGCCCAAGAGGGAGGAGGCCACCCTTTAACCTGTGCACCGCCCCCGCCCTAGCCGCCCCCTCCTGCCGCGCCGCCTTGCCGTGCCACCCCTGCCGCACCGCGCTGCGCGCCTGCCAGCGCACCCGGCAGCCCTGCCGCGCCTGCCGCGCCAGCCATTGCCGCCCGACGTCTCCTCCTTCCGGTCTTGTTGTCGTCGTCATCCGTCGCTGCACCGTTTGGATCCGGAGGAAGGAGAAGAGGAGTTCGGAAGAGATCCCGGCGTGTACTTCCTCCTCGTCGTGTTCTTCATATTGTCTTCAAGGGTAATCCGGTTAACCCATCTAGATGGATAATTTAGCCAAGTTAGAGTTTCGTCGGTTTTCTGGACTGCTGTGACAGATTGAGTTAATCGGCAGTTTTGGGTTAGATCCATCGGGATTCAGGTCTGGACTCCTTCTAGAGAATTGTAGAGGACGTAATTATCTTTCTAGGGAGTACTAGAACTCGTTATACCGATTTGTGTAGCAAAAGTTATGATTTTTCTAGTGTGGCTGTTCGGCAGATCGGGAAGTTCGGGACAGTTTTCGGTAGATCGCTTTGGGCGACGGGAAATCGGGCGAATAAGAAATTCATCATGTTAGGAAAGTTTTAGATAATTTTCTTAGATTTCCAGAAAGGTCATGAAGTCCGGATTCCGATGATCTGGGCGAATGTTATGGCTGTTTTAGTGCGCTGTCCGGAGAGGTCGTCGTGGCTATTGATGTTTTAGAAAAGGATTGGATCGGGTGAAAATGGCAGAATCAGAGAGGCTTCCCAACTAAGTTTATTTATATAATTTAATTATCTTTCGATAAAGTCTGAGAACGCTTAATTTGGATTTACGTACTGGAATTTATGGATTTTTGAAGTCGGTTGTCTGTGGTTGGGCAGATTTGGCGAGGGAGTTGGGGATTTTAATTGAGATAAATTGTTGGGGTAATTGGGGTTGCTGATATTTTGTATCTAGAAACCCGTTACTGTTATGTTAGTAATTATTAATTAATTATTCAGGAGGAGAGCGGATTCCGGGGGTTTCGCCTACTGCTCGTTCTTCGTTGTCTCACGGTTGAGGCAAGTATAACTTTGCTATGATTAATCTGTGTGATTTGATGATTTAGATGATATGAGTGATGATTGAGTTATGAATGCTTTACTTGTGAATTTTAGTAAAGTTATGAGTTGATAATGCTATTTATGTTCTGTTTACATTATAGCATTTTTTTTGAGATTAAATTGATGCATAGTATGTTGAATGCCTGTTTATCTTGTTGATACATTCACATATATGCATCATGCTGAGAATTGTTGAAGTCTTGGTCACGTGGTGATCAAGCGTCGAGGTCCCCACACTTGTGGAGTGTGGGCAATTGGTCCCTGTACCCGAGGGTACAGGCATGGTGTGCATTGACGGATGCACACTCCGCATTACCGGTAAAATGCGAAGAGATGAGAAAGGACTTTTGATCATATTGCATAGCATGAAATTCATATGAAACATGATTAACTTGACAGTTAATGTTCATGCTTGTTTTTGTTACAGTTTATACTTGCTGAGTCGTTGGACTCACCCTTGTTGTTGTTTGTTTATTTTAGGTACCAATGTAAGATCAACATACATGGGGACATGAATGACTAGACCAGATGCACGTGCACTATTCCTTCAATAAGAAATAAAGACAGTCATTTGATTAGTTTAATTGGATCATTTTATTATTCATCAGATTAAATGTAATAATGATTAGAACTCTTTGATATCGCTTCCGTTCTTTATTATGGAAATAGAACTATTTCTGTTTATCTAGATTTGCTATTAATGATTGAATAGATAAGACTTGGTCGAATCTTTTGGAATAATTATTAGAAGTTTTAATTTTGGCTAGAAGTTGGTTGCATTTTAGGCCATTGTTTGGCTGGGATGTTACAGTTGTATTGTATTGCATGCGGCATGTTTGTGCTAGTGTGGGTTATGTTGTAAAGAATTTGTGCCTAGAAAATGATTTCTTCTTCTTTGGATATGCAAGGAAGCTTGTAGACAACTATGGTCAATAGCGGATGACCGGGACTAGGTCAATGTGGATCAAGCTCCCGAACGGTAAGAAGGTCATGTGGGATGGTTGAGCTCAAGCATGGCACATGGTTAAGTTAAGGGATGCATTCAAGGGAAGGTTCGAGGAATGGGTTGGATGAAGTGGCTTCGTTGATTTAAGTGCGGCATGGTCTAGTGATAGCCAAAAATAGGAGAGACTTGATGATTGAAGGGAAGCCATTGATTAACCTACATGTGGTGTGCATGGTGGCTTGCATGACAAGATAAAGACAGAGTTAAAGAAAGGTGCCCGAAAGCTTCATCAAAAGAAGATCCAAACTGGACTTGAGACCTACTCCGAAATTGCGGTGCCGGGAGATGCAAGAGAAGTGGTTTAGGGTTAGGCTAGGGTCATGTGTGTGGTGTGGATCAAACACTCGGTGTGAGTCGATTGATCCTTGTAAGCACTTTGAAAAGCATGCATATGAGCAAAAAGTCTGTTATTGTGGGGTTAACAGGTTTTTCTAATCCTTAGGGGTCCTAGACCTACTAAGGGGGATGGTTAGCCTATATGATGGAGGGGGAGAAGAGCTAGGGTTGGCAATGAAATAGGGTTGAGTTCTAGGGTTAGACTAGATCTTCCTCTCCTTCAAGGTGTAAGAGTGGGACTTGTGGATGGTCCTTTGTAACTAGCAAGTTATAAGAATTATTTCTCTTCATGCAATACATCAAGTTCTTGCAATCCTTATGCTATTGTCTCTCTTTACATGAGTTCTTGTTCTTGCTTGTATTGATTTGGTTTTTTTGTGCTCCTCTTGTTCTTGCTTTGATCCATGACGTGTAAGAGGCATTAGTAGGTTCTTAGGATCAATCTTTGCTCAACTAGATCACTTCTATAGCATGAATCAAGATCTTGCTGGGTTTTTGCCTTGACTTGACCAAGATTTGTGATTTTATGATCATGGCCTTTCTATCCTAAACCTTTGTTTAGGTTACATTGTTGTGACATGTGAGAGATAATATGAAATTTCTCATGACTTTAATTTGGGTTGTAGGGTTTGGTGTGCTCTTGAGACCTAGAACTAAATTTCTTCAATTGGATGGAATCAAGTTCAAGAACCTAGTATTTCTTGATTTGATTTGGTTCCTAACATTCTTGCAATGCCCCATACCAATTTTTGTAGCATTTGGACCATGTTTGATCAAGATACATAATTTTTGGTTTTTGTCCCGAGAGGTTTGTGTCTGGGATCGGGCAAGCGGTAGTACCGCAAGAGTAGTCATACCGCCCTCTTTGTGGTGGTAGAACCGCAGCAGTCATACTGATGTTATCTCGATGGTAGTACTGGCCGGTAGCGGTAGTACCATCCACCTCTTGGCTGCAGTACCAGCCCTACAAGCAAAACCAAGGGTTTGCTTCTTTTGGTTGTAGATCTCTATGAATCTTATGTAGGAGGTATAATCTAATCTAGATGACTCTCACTACTACAAAAAAGGCTATATTGGATGCCTCATCAAAGACGGTTTCCTCGAACCATCTGTGTTATAATTATCGCAGACAGTTTTATAAGTGTGACCCGTGTATCGTCTGTGATACCCTACTATCACAGACAGTTCTTATTAATAATCATCTATGATATTTTACAGATTAATACGAATCGTCCGTGATAATTGTAGACATCATAGATAGTTTTTTAATTAGAACCGTATGTGATAGTTCACAGATGGTCATTAATATAAATCGTCTATGGTAGTTGTGTATCACAGACGACTTGTGGTTGAAACTGTCTTTTTTATGCTTCATCTCCCTGATGCGCGCCTTCGATCATTTCAACTCCCAGATGCGTCTCTTCATATCACGATATATTCCTTGTTGTATAAAAATAATCGTCCCCTGCTGAGATTAATCATGTACGAGCACCTTGTCGGCCGGCTATCTTCCTTGTCTCTTAAGCACAAATAAATAGCTCCCTATTCTTCCTTGTCGCTAGCATTGATGGCCAACCTAGCTATCCTGGACGAGCACCTCACCGACCGTACGCTGGCAGATGTTGCGGAAGAACACTGTGCTAACAGTGTCCTCCTCCTATGTCCGAGAATTTGCCAAATAGTTGAAGGCCACGTTCTACCATCTTGACTCCTCCTCCGTCGTGTCTTCCGGTAGGTCTCCTGCTTCGGTGAGCTAACCTTACCATCGACATGGTCCTCCACAACAATGTTGCATGTCTCCAAGAGGCTTGCCATCGCTTGGAGTGCTTAGTCGAGGTAGCGGGCGACCGAGTCAACCTACCTGAGACCCCTCAATTAAGGGAAGAGAGCCTATGGGCTCAACTCGACTTGATTCTTTAGTCGGAGGGTGTTTAGGAGACACTCGAACGAGCACGTTAGCGGGTGGACGCATTTTGGACTCCGTTCACTGATGATTCCGAACCGTCTGATGCCAACCACATCGCCTACGAAGTTTTGAAGACAGAGATTTCATGCTACCTCCGCCATTAGAAAAAACATCGAAGCAGTTAGGTTTCTACTTTTTTGTTATCTTTTGAAAGAACTGACTGGCCACGCTATTTGAGCGCCATATATATGTAAAATCAAGTAGCTGAATTTGTATTTACTCTCTTTTATATATGTAAACGGTCTCGGTATAACGACATGATGACATTACTGAATGGTAAAAAGCAACTAAGTAATACATATTTACTCCTAAGTCATTACTGAATTTGCATTTATGTATATGAGAATGAATTTAGATTTTAGAACCATATTTATCATACGCGGTTCTACTTTAGAACCTTCTGTGATATTTATTCATAGATGGTTATTATCACAGATGGTTCATATTAATAACCATATGTGAAATCTCCTATTATCACAGACGGTTATTAATGAGAACGATCTATGATAGTGTGAGACCAAAATTTGCGGTTGGACATGTCTGGGATACGTCACATGGTTCTCAATGTACATCCAGCTTTTAGAATAATCTGAAAACTTCAAAAATCTTTGGGCCTTCAACCCACTTTTCCTCCAAGCCTTTTTCCTCCCTCCCGTACTTTCTTCCTTCTTTTCCCTGCCCCAGGTGCCCGCGGCCCACCCGGCCATCTCTTTCTTCCTACTCCCTCCTGCTCTGCTCCCAGCGACACTTAGCCTTCGGCCCACCCGGCACCTCACCCCCTTTCTTCCTCTCCCTGGCGCCAAGCCAGCGCAGCCTCGTGCGCCCGCCGCTCCACGTGTTGGCCAGCCCGCCCCGGTTCCGTGCGTCGCCCCGGTTTTCCTGTCACATCCGAGCCCTGCGCCTACCACCGGCCTGAGCACCCACCGACGTCATCCCCTATCTGGCGCCAGCTCCCCTGCTTGGCTCTAGCGTTAATGCCTCTACTCCATGCCAGCTGCCCCTACGCCTGCTCTTGTCACCATGAACACGGGCGTACGATGCCTGCCACCCGGTGTTTACTCCTCAGTGACGCCATGCTCAGCATTATTCCACCTACGCCCATCTTCAATGGCTCTCAATGGCCAACCACCCCTCCTGGCTATAGAAGGAGCCCCTGGACTCGCCTCTGCACTCCCCACTGCCCCTCCTCTTCTTCCCCCAAGCAGAGTTTAACCGAGCCGCCCCTATGCTTACGCCGGCCGCCACTCCGTGTCGTTCCGTCTCTCCGGTGACCCCCATCCACAAATCCACAAATATTTTGTAATTATCAATTATATATATGCTAATGACTTTAATACTGCTAGCAACAGCGTGTGGAATTCCATGAAAGTACATTCGATCTTGACAATTCATCGAAGTTCGAGGACAGCTCTCCGAATTCTTGATGGGGGAGGTTATACACAAGAATTGAAAGTTCCACACTGGCGATAGAATTGTAATCACTCAATTGTGCTTAATCAAACAATTTATTCAGTTGTACTTCCTTTAGTTGTTTAATTCATTTGTGAGATCTGTGTAATAATTGTCATGTGCTATATATGTGATCTGTTTGCTTGTTTTCAGAGGGTATAACTAGCATTTCCTGAGGCTAGCCAAAAAACAGAAAATAATTTAGCTATTAAAGTAGCTATCTCAGATGGTTTGTAACAATAAACCGTCTATGCTATATGATATATCACAGACGGTTTTTGGTATTAGCCGTCTGTGATATATCCGATATCATAAACAGCTGTGTTGAAGAACCATCTGTGATATCTATTATATTACAGATGGTTTTTAGTATTAGCCATCTATGATATGTGAGAATCACATATGGCTGTGTTTAAGAACCATCTGTGATATCTGTTATATCACAAACGGTTTTTAGTATTAGCCATCTGTGATATCTCACATATCACAGATGGTTATATTTAAGAACCGTCTCTGATATCTGATATATCACAAATGGTTTTATTCAAAAAACCGTCTGTGTTGTATCTTATCACAGACGGTTTGAAAACGTCTGTGATAACCACCTGTTATCACAAACATATAAATTCAGACAGTTTAAAAACCGTCTGTGATGACGATTTTGAACCGTCTGTAATGACCCTTTCTGTAGTAGTGTCTCATAGTCATTTGAGGGAAGATTGTGAATACTTGGTGGGAAAGAAAAGGCTTCCACAATCATTCACCCTTTCTGATTGCCTGCATCAGTCTAACAAAACCCATACGCTGCATGTGAATTTATAAGAAAAAGGAAGGCACATGTTCGATAGATCAGGTCAGGTACAAGGCAAGGCTTATTGCTAAAGGATACAACTAAATTCCAGGTATTGACTTTACAGATGTTTTCTCCTCGGTCGTGACGCATAGTTCTATTCAGATCTTACTTAGTATTGTAGCTATGCATGATTATAAGCTCGAGCAAATAGATATTAAGACCGCATTCTTACACATGGAGTTGGAAGAAGACAACTATATAGAGTAGCCAGAAGGTTTTGTTTTTCTCGAAATGGAGAATTTTGCATGCAAATTGAAGAAGTCTCTTTATGGGTTGAAATAATCACCCATATAATCTCACAAAAACCGTGGCCTCACTCCTCCCTACCGATCTCGTCGTCTCTCTCCTCCCATCGATCCCACCGAGGCTTCCACCCTCGCCTCCTCCCCACAGATCCTCCGCAGCTCAGAGGCTTCCGCCGCCCGCCCGCATGTCCTCCTCATCGGCTCCGCCTGCCCGCCTCGCCTCCTCCTCTCCACCACCCACCGCCGCCTCCTCCCCCACTCTCTCGCTCCGCCTCCTCCCCCGCCCTCCGCCTCCGCCCGCCTCCTCCCCCATCCCACGCCGCCGCCTCCTCCTCCCCCTCCTCCGCCCGCCACCGCCTCCTCCCCGCTCCACCCGCCTCCTCCCCTCCTCACACAACCGCTGCACCCGCACGTGCCTCCCTCCTCGCGCAACCATTGCCCCCACCTCTTCCCGCAACCTCTCTCGCATTGACCACATCGCATCAACCATCCGCCTCCGCCTCCTCCCCGCTCCTCCACTCCGCCGCCTCCTCCCCCCACTCTCCGCTCCGCTCGCCTCCGCCGCCTCCTCCCCCCCCGCCCTCCGCTCCGTCGCCGACCCCGCTGGCCTCGTCCTCCTCGCCATCACCGCGGTCATCGGGGTCCAAGGTGCCCATGGTGGCCGTGGGCGGGCTTGCCTCGGTGTGGTGATCTGCGCCGCCACTCTCCCTCCCCGTCCGGCGGCCAGTGGCCCAAGCCCTCCACCGAGGCGGAGCCACCACCGGCCACTGGTTGGCTGGCAGCGGCGGCGTGGGGACCTAGGTCTTCCAGTAGGGCTACGGCCTAGCCCCTCGGTGACTTCCCGCACCGGACTCCGGAGCTCAAGCAACGGCGAAACGACTCACGGTAGACATGGGCCAAACCCATACATCATGGTGATTTAATCACCCAACGCCATCTGCAGAGAGAGACGATCGAATACATTTGATTTTTCTATGTTTTTGTTGATAGGGGTTAATGTGCTTGCTGGTGTTGGCCTTCTTTCCACTCCGTTTAGAATTCATGAAGTTGGATGGGCTGGTCTTGCATTTGTAGCTATTTTTGCTATTGCTTGTTGTTATATTGGAGTTCTTCTGAAATATTGTTTCGAGAGCAAAGATGGCATTTCAATCTATCCAGACATTGGGAGGCTGCCTTTGGAAGAATTGGCCGTTTGCTCATATCTGTAAGTCCTGGTTTCTTTAGCATAACATGGATTGAAAATAACCTTGTTTGCTCATAAATTCTTATCATTTTGAAAATTTCCTAATGAGCAGGTGTATGGCCTCAACTCTATTGCGAACTTGGTTTGTCCGTGGATCTATGACCTAGGGAATTGCCTGTTATCAGCATCGCTTCATAGATAGCTCCTTAGAGGTTACTACTATTTCCTTTATTTTCTCACTTTGCACTAAATTTGCTTTGCATAGTCGAACCCAATTCTGTCCAGAAATCCTTGTGCGTGCTGTGTTTTTTTATTCATGGTGTGGTATCTCCCATTGTTTGTAATGTTCGTTATTACAACCATAAATATAATTGTAGCGCTGTAAACTTATAACATATTTTTTTATTTTTTTGGGTGATTATTAAAGATCTCCATTTCAACGGCGCGATTTTTTTTGAATTATGAATCATGCTTCTGTTGTCAGGTTTGAAATGTTGTCCAACTTTGACTAAGTTTGCCTTTTGCCGTGCTCCGAAAACATACTTTTTAGGTTGCTGTTGATGGGATCTGGAAGTCATGTCCAGAATCGGCACTACTACGAGGCAGTCATCACGAGCACGGTTCAAAATCATCACGGCGGTTTTGCGAACCGTCTGAATTTATGGGTCGATGATAATAGGAGTCATCACGCACGGTTTTCAACCGCTCGTGATAGCTCAAATCACGAGCGGTTTTAACTAAAACCGTGCGTGATATGGTGATAATCACAGACGGTTTTTAACTAAAAACCGTCGTGATATCGATAATCACGCACGCGTTTTTAGTTAAAACCGTGCGGGATTATCGATATCGCGACGTTTTTAGTTAAAACCGTATGTGATTATCGATATCCTGACGCTTTTTAGTTAAAACCGTCTCGTGATATTCCTTCTACCCCTAAATCTATTCCTATTTATTGGCTAGCCTCGGAAATGCTAGCCATGCCCTCTCAAACAAGCGAGATGAACAAGTATATAAGGCATCCATAAACATCCAATACACATCACATTTCATTCACAAACATAAAGTATCCACTTCAAATGAATCAATTGAATTGAAATAAAATATCCATTACACCGCATTACAATGCAATAAAATTCATGGTGCATGTGGAACTGCCCTTCCGACTTTATGACTTGAGCCACCAAAAGTACGCCAACTCTCCTCGAATTCGTGAAATATCGGGCTGTTCCAATGCAGTTGACGGGATGTACGCAGCCTGTGGATAGGGATATGAATGTACGTATATATGTAACGTGATAAGTATGAAGTAAATATGGAAAGATTGATAAACCTTGAATTGGTGATCCTCGAGGAATCGAGGAGTAGGTCCGTATGGTGGCAAACATAGAATCCACATGTGTTGCCCCGTTGCCTGGTGGCACTGCAAAATAGAATGAGCAATAATTCAAGAGGCATTAATACGAATCGCGCATAGGATTAATTAATGTGTAATAGCGAATACCTTAAAATCTCGAGTATGTCTCGTGCCTTTGGCCCCTTGCTCGAGACACCCCCATTTCAACGTACATCGCGAACGCCCTCGTGATTCAAAAAGTTAACCTTAGTCAATCGGAATGAAAGAAAGAGTACAATATAGGTATGTATGGAGAAAATAAACTTACCTATCGATTACTTGGGCGACAACTGTGAAGTCCATTTTATTCTTACTTAAGGAATCAAGGTAATATACCTTGTTCCATTTTGGTACAATGACTATTAAAATCCAATGAAAGTTTTGATTGTAGGGCATAAGTATATAATCCTTATTGTGTTGAGCCCATAGCCCTGATGCAATGTACCTCTCGACGGACATATCCTCGTCGATGGTATACTGGCGACCATGTGTGGGTCCAAGAAACCAACCGATGATGACTGGATGTTCTAGCTTTAGTCCACATGTGTCTACATATACACACACGAAAGCAACAAATTATATATATATGGCATTTATCGGTATGACATGAGCGGAGGCGTGATTGTGCACACTTACAGGCCCAAAGATCGAATGAGTGAGGCGTCGAGGCGTTGGCGTGAAAAGATCGAATAAGTCCTCGGCGACCACGAAGACACCGTCTTGAAAATTGTGATGGAAATGCTCAACGCGAATTTGACAAAGGATACCGATCTCCGTTAAGCCTCCGGCTTATTGGATTCCATGTACCACTTGTGCAATTGCGGCAACTAATTGGTAGGTGTTGGAGGCCCTTTTCTCGAGCAACGGCTGCCACCGCAATTCTGGGCCAATGGCGTGTACGGGCCAATATCATCATTGGTCTTCGTGCTTTGCCCTTGCGCCCTTGCCGCCTTTGCCTCGGTGTGGGTCGACTTTACGGTAGTCGACTTTAAAGGTAGCAGCGGGCAAGTTGCTCTGGCAGAAGAGCACCTGTGGAGATAGCACCGTGCGGCTAGCGGTGGTGGAGACAAGTCTTGCGTGGAGATGGCACGGTGCACGTAGATCCGGTCCGCCACCGGTGAAGAAGCCTCCAGGAGATGTCGCTTTTAGGCCATCGGATGAATGTTCCAATGGCACGCCCTAGAGCCACGATCTCGTCGTTGGGCGGCTTGATGGCGGGACGACCTCAAAATTAACATGCACACCATCCACATGTTTCTTGCGCCTCCGAGTGCCAACGCAGCAATTTTGCCTCCTTTGGATTTGCAAAAACCTTTTCAAACGGGAATTATAGGAAAATACCATGCCACCTTACCAGAGGTCCTTTCTTCACCTCTGCTCCCTCGCCGTCATCGATTGATTGTTACGTTTGTATCGGGATGCGTTGCACACGGACATACATGCATGTTTTCATACTCTTTACGACATGGATACGATCGTTCGGACATGCATGTATTCTTTCTACTTCAATTCCCAATGGACAAAGGACCTTCTTGGCTTTATACGTGGTTTTAGGCAACTCATTTCCTCCCAAGCATGTCCGCTAAAAGACCAGCGGCAGTGAAACTTTGTCGGACCAACTGTTGCTTGCCTTTAATTTCAACAGTTCAAGCACGGCCGACAACCTCGTGTACTTTGACCTGCAACACGTGAACAAAGGTTTCTCCGAGTCCTCCATCAAGCCACGGAATTTAACATACTCTCTCTCATCATAATTCTCTTCTACATCATGCAAGCATCCGATCCAGTTGTCATCGTGCAACCTATCCGTATCCGAACCACAATCGACATCATCCGCGCCATGTCATTCACTTCACCGTGATGTCATCCGCATATGATCATTCACTTCGCCATGACCGGTCCAACACGTATAACCCTTTTGAAACCCTCCGAATCAAGTGCGCTTCAATTTGCCCTCGGTTCTTAAACATCTTTAAATTCGCGATCAATAGCATGGATGATACATATATTCCACCCCCTTATTCAACATATCCTCCTCGGCGGCTCTTGTAAAAGCAGACACGCCATTAATATACTCTTCACTCACACGGCTCGCGGCATACATCCAGCTTCGGTCCTACGTTACGTACATACATAACAACTCAGTATTAAAAAATACCTTAACTAATTACTACTACATATATATATACCGGCCACATGTATTATATTGAGGTTTAATTTGCTAGCTCAAATCATATTATAAACACAACAACTATTATATAACCAACAATTTTACAAATTAACCATCTTCAATAACACTCACCAATTACTTAAATCTAAATTGTAATGCAATTAAAGAAAAATAAATTATCTTACTAACCATATCGATCTAGAGCTAGCCCACCAAATAGGAAAGTATGAATTGAATGAATCTTCAAAGCTCAATCTCGCCTCTTCCACCAAAATAACTGGCCTCAAATCGCCTAGGCTCGAGTGCGCAGCAGTGGCTACAGATCTGGATCGAAATGAAGACGAGGCGGCCTGAGCAGCGCATTAAATGCTTCGTGGCATTATCACCGACGGGTTTTTATTGCAAACCGTCAGGATCATTCACGACGGTTTTATATTAAACCCGTCGCGTGAAAGTTATTATCGCAGACGGTTATTAATAAACAACCGCCCGTGATAACCAACTTTCACGCACGGTTGTTTATTAAAACCGTGCGATAACCAGCTTTTCACGACGGTTGTTTATTAAAACCGTCTGCGATAACCGTAACGTATCTCTTGTTTCGTAACGATCTCCTTCGTTATACGAAGCGCTCTTTGGTATACGAACCGCTCAGGTCTTTGAAGGTTAAATATGCGCGCGGTCTTCTACGACGTACACTCTCATCTTTGCTAGTCGTTCTTGTGATCACGCATCGTTCTTACTAGCATCATCTCTCCTTCCCGATCTCAAGCGCTCCTCCGCCCTCTCCTTCATCTCCTTCATCACACCCGCTTAATATGGATTCTAGTATTCTGCCGCTCATCTCCTTCCTCTCATCTATCCACACCGAGTTGTTCGCCGTAATCGACACAAAGCGCCAACAATCCACGCCTAGAGCAGCCTCCGCCACGCCCGCTCTCCTCCTCGACTCGCTTCCATCCGTCACCGACCTCATCATCCGCCGCCGACGGAGGTGTTGTCTTCTTTGCTCGGAAAGGAAACCGCGCTACCCTCGTTCTTCTCTACAATGTGCACAAAGCGGAGGAAGCATTTGTGGCAATGGAGAGACAGATGGATAGCATTGCCGCCAAGCGTAAACGGCATTCTCGAGGAATCTTATCATGCTATCCTCTACGAGCTTATGACGACGCTAATGATCATTTGCCAATGCCGGAGGACAAGTGCGAGAGGACAAGGACGATCTTAACGGCGTTCGAGAACTCGTGAAGCGCTCCTCCATGTCCCAAATTCAAGAAGAAGCGTCTGAAGCCCGTAAGATTACAATCGGCAATCTCTTTATCTCTCGACATTTGTAATAAATTTGCATAAAATTGAAATTAATATATTTGCCTTTTATTTTGTGATTCCCTGTCTCGTATGAATTTGATTGGTTGTTACTATGATGTACGGTTTGTAATAAAAACCGTCATGATACTCCAGATTATCACGACGGTTTTTATTACAAACCGCTCTGGATATTATTATCGCAGACGGTTCATAAGTAACAACCGTCGTGATAGTTCAACCCCGCCTCATCGAGATATCTCAAAGGGATTATTACCCTTATAGAGTAAGCAACACCGAGTGAACCACCGCTATCGTAGCATCTCTCGTTCCCCGCCCCGGCTGCTCGAGCCCCCGCTCACGCAGCGCCGAGGTCGAGCTATTTCTATTAAATCTGTCACGACATGTGGGTCCCACCTACAAAGTTCAAAAAAAGACATTTCCGCATTCTTCTGAGAGTAGGCCGAGATACTCGACTTCTTGGTGACCGACTATCCTTCGCGTTTCCCACTCCTTCGGAGAAGTGGAAGATGTTCCTTCGAGAAGTGGGAAGAAGCATCTTTCCACTTCTCCGAAGGAGTGGAAGAAGCGTATGATAGTCGGTCACCAAGAAGTCGGTATCTCGATATTACGATTCTCTAACAGAACCGCCTCGTATATCTGTCTTTTCACGCACGGTTTGTGTTAATAACCGTCAGGAACTTTCCTGACGGTTCTTAACAGACCCGTCGTGTTATCTCGATTGGTATAGACGGTTCGTATTAAGAACCGTCTGTGAAAGTTCACAGACGGTTATTAAAAAAAACCGTCTGTGATGTCTCAATTATCACGCACGGTTCATGTTAATAACCGTTTATGAAAATATCACGACGGTTGCCGCTAAACCGCCTCGTGATTAGCCGCTAGTATTAGCCTTCCTGTAGTAGTGTGGTGGGCTTGTTCAGTTCCCAGGGTTCAATGGTGAGTTTTGTTATTGAAGTGTACTAGATCAGGTTCTCTCTCTTTCCTAGCTTTTACACGAGCTAATTTTGTGCTGAAGGGGCTGATTAGCCCGACATATCATCAGTTGTGTAACACTGTACCAGTCCTATGAGTGGCCAGTGTCCCAAGTATTACAGTTTTAATGCTGATTGCATTGATGGATCCTGCCACTGCTTCCCTGGGTTTCATCGTCATGACTGCAGCAGAAGTGAGTATAAGGCTAAACACTACCCTTTAGTTTGTATTGAACCGACACTCACCTTGGATGTGGATTTTTTTTGGTTTCCCAGTTATCAAGTTTTTCAACGCTAAATTCTCTTAATTTTGTATCCCGAAAATGATTAGTAAATAGGCTGGGTGTTCACTTTTTTCCTTATGATCCTAATGCCAGCTCCGTGGAGATGAAGTTTCTGCTTATTCATGGTCCTACTTATATGTAGTGACAGAACTAATTTTAAGTTAATACAAAAATTCAAGTTCACCACACAGAACATTACTTCCTATATACTTAATTCTCCCCGGCGATCAATGTTGTTAAATCTCTTTGTTCAATTCTGAATTGCTGAACTAATTGATAGCATTCCTGTTTGTGTTACTTCCTGTTACACCCAAATATAGTAATGCAAATCTTCTTTGCTTGTGTAGGGCTTTCTTGAAGGTATTTCTTCTTTGTTTTTTTCCATTCTGGTACAAAAGATTTGACTCAAGAGATCCGGTTATGATAATCAGATTTATTTGAAGACCATCAACGATTCAGCTATCTACTAGCTCCTATATGTTGATGATATGCTGACCGCGGTAAAAGACAAGAGTGAAATGTTAAAGTTAAAGGCACAATTAAACAATGAATTCAAGATATAGGATCTTAGTGCAACAAAGAACATTCTTGGTATAAAAATCACTAGAGATAGTTAGTTTGGAAAGTTATACCTAAATCAGAGAGGGTATATTGAAAAAGTGCTTCATCGCTGCAACATGCATAAGGCCAAACCAACCAACACTCTGTTACTTGCACACTTCAAACTCTCTTCAACATGAAGTTCGCAAACAGTTGAAGAAGTTGAATACAATCAAGTGTTCAATATGAAAGTGCAGTTAGATCACTTATGTATGCCATAGTCTTCTTTCGCCCCAACATATTTCATGCTTTGACTATTGTTAGCAGATATATGGCCAATCCAGGGAAAGACCACTAGAGAGCAGTTCAGTAGATTTTCAGATATTTGAGGGGCACTGATAATACTTGTTTGCAGTTTGGAAAGACTAGTGATGGACTGATCGGATATATGGATTCTGATTCTTACTAGTTATATATTCACTATTAGAGGTTGTGCCTTAAGTTGAAAAGCTTATGTACAAACTACTGTTGCTATTTCGACCGCTAAAGCCGAGTACATGGCCATTTCAAATGCCTATAAAGAAGTTGTTTGGCTAAGTGGTTGTACACTGAGCTTTGTGAAATTACATTTGACGCCAACATCTACTGTGACAGTTAGAGTGTTATTTGGCTTACAAAAGACCGAAAGTTCCATGCGAGAACAAAGCATATTGATATCAGATATCATTTCATCTAAGGAGTTATTTCTCAAGGTAATGTTAAAGTTTGTAAGATCAGTACTCAAGATAATCCAGCTGATATGATGATAAACCCAATTCCTACTGCTAAATGTGAGCTCTACTCAGATTTGGTCCGTATTACTCATTACTTCTTTCTTTGACACACAAGAAATGTTTTATAAATTATTCGGGAAATTCTTTGGTTCTTTTTTTGCTATAGGAGGAATTCGGCTCAAGGTTGGCTCAAGGTGGAGATTGTTGTATTTTATGATCTGAATCTAACTGAATCCAACCATTTGAAGAATCCGATTGGGTTTCACTCAAAAGGATATATTCCAACCAGTATAACTGGACATAAATTATGATTGGGATCATCCTTGTGTTTGTGATGGACTCTGCACTGATTTGCACCAAACATGGTGTCCAAAAGTGTTTGTGCCGACTGGAGTCAGACATGGCTACTCGAGGCGCTTCCGACTACAACTCTTCACCCTCATTTTCTGAGACTTTGTTTCATTTTTGAGCAGGGTGTTGTTCTCTGTTTTCATACCAACTAGGACTATGTTCATTCTTCGTTTGAGACTCTTATTCACATGGCTATTTATACACCTTGTAAGCCTCATGATAGAAAGCGCGCTACACACTACAAGTAGAGCTGGGAGTTGGGCCGTGTCGTGCCGGCATGGCCCAGGCCCATCGTGTTTCGTGTTGTATCGTGCCGTGCCGGCTCGGCCCAGTCATCTCACCGTGTCGGTCCACCTCACCTCCGACCAGGCCCAAGCATGGCCCAAATCCCGCTGTGCCAGCATTCGTGCCGTACCAGCCCAAGCCCAGCCCGAAGTAACTATACATGAAGGCAGCGGCGACGATGGTGACGACGGCCGTCATCTTCCTTTCTCTCGTACCCGCCTTGTTAAAAGCTAGTTGAAATTGAATTAATTGCATAAAAACATGGGCACGCAATTACGTAAATATTTCGGGAAAAAGTGGAATTTCTTTGATATTTTAAAAATACAATGTTACCGCGTCGTTTAAAACCTTATGCCCAATAGTGGGGTTCCCCGAGTAAGAAAAAGAGTACAATAACAATATATGTATATACTAACTATAACAATATGCGTACATAATATCTACTCATCAATGCCTAGATCCTTCATGCGTTCGAGGTCAGCATACGCCTGTACGATTTCAGGATTCTCCAGTTGATGTTGTTGCCGCTCTTTGGCTAATTCCCAGTCTTTGGCGCATGTGATTGCCTCCACCATCCTGGGCGTAAGGGATGATCTTCTCTCTTCAATTATTCTTCCTACTGTACTGAACGTCGCTTTTTTGACATGTGCGAAAGCTTCTGAATAATCAAGGCCAAGGCATTCACATATCCCCTCCATACCAATTTGTAAACCTCCAACTTTTTTGTAGGATAAAAAATAATAGCGAAATAATATAAGTGTGAAATAGAACCAAAATATTTAATAAAATTTTCCTTCATTGCTACGACGGCATGACCTAAAAGAGGATCGTTCCTAGATTTGGCAATTTTATCTGCAATTAACCAAATAAACTCTATGACTAATCAAGAGGTAGGATAATAAACACTAGATAAAACCTTTGTTGCTTTATAAAAAGGTCTTAAAAACTCTCAAAAACGACTAGTAATCTGCCAATCTGAATTAGTAACTACCAATTCATTATTTGGAGAGTTAGCATTGACAAAAACGGATATAACATGTTCATACCCTTGTATCTTCTTTAACATAATATATATCGAGTTCCACCTCACCTTCATGTCAAGACCAAATTTTTTTGGCTCTTTCCCATTAGCTGCACAGTACTCCGTGAACCTGACTACCACTTATGGGGAACTTGTGAGGTAACGAATGGCATCACAGATACTGCTCAAATATGGACCAATTACTTGAATATCATCTTGAACAACAAGATTCAAGATGTGGCATACACATCTCTGGTGGAGGACATAACCACCAATATATGTTTGCAATATTGGGGTGAGGATGTTCATAGCCATTGTGTTTGCTGATGCGTTATCAAGAGTTATAGAAGCAATTTTATTATCTATCTTAAAATCATCAAGTGCGTGTAGTATACGCTCGGCAATGGCCTCTCCGTGTGTGATTCATTTATTACTTTAAATCCTATGACTCCTTGTTTAGTTACTAATTATCATCTAAATAATGGACTACAACACTAAGGTAGGCACTTCTTTGGTGTGATGATGTCCAAATATCTGAGGTTATAGCAAAAGAAAACTAAACTTGTTGGAATAGTTCTTTAAGCTCTATCAGTTCCTTTTGATACATCCGTAAAATATTGGATGTAGTAGTTCTCTTACTAAAATGTTGGTACTATGGACAAAAGCTGCGTTGGATCATTCTTTCGAACGCATGACTTTCAACCATCTTAATCGGTTGATTTTTGAAACAATATATCTATAAATTTCCTCATAGGCAGAAAGCAGGTTGTATACCCAAGTACTTACAGAGCTATCGGCCTCGAAGTTTAGCTGTGTTTGCACTCCTCCTACCCCTCGGCCCTGTGCCGCCATCTTGCGTAAGCATGCTTTGTAGTGCCGGTTCAAGTGCCCTGTCCCTACAGCTGTACGAGCACTTAGTTTAGCATTTCAATAATTATAAGTTAAGATATCTACCATTTCACCATCTCGGATTTCTTGGCTCCAGGTCATATACTTCCAGCAATTCACCTTCATCCAGACACGCCAATGTTGGCGTCTGTGGATGAGGGAGAGAATTATGTTGTCCCCGTTGGATCTGGACCGCTCTAGTACTCCTCGTAGCCCTTTGTACCGTCCATATGACGGTCATCCATGCCGTAGTCTCCCATGCTTGGCAAGAGCCGATGAGCATCAATAGGAGTCAGAGCTGGAAGAGGACTAGGGGAGCGATGGCGAGAGCTTACACTAAGTTGCCTTGCTATCCTTTTCGAGCTTCAACTCCTCTGCATACTGCTTGAGAGCTTCTTGGTACTACGACTCCTTGGTAACATGGTGGATGGATGATGATTAGTTAATAAATGAGGAGTACAAATGCAGTAAATGTGCTTGTGAAATGAGAAGTAAGAAATGAATAAATAAGGAGTACAAATGCAGGAAATGTGCTTGTGAAATGAGAAGTAGGAAATGAATAAATGAGTAGCACAAATGCAGGAAATGAGCTTGTGAAATGAGAAGAAATGAGAAGGCTCAGTTTGTGAAGAAATGGTAGAGCTGAGTGAATTTATATAGATCAGAACCCGAACATTGTCTCTGCATTCTAAACGTTATGTGACCGTTTTATATGACCGTTGCCAATCTGCTCTCAACACAAAAGAATCAATAGGCTTTTCCAACTCCCAATACTCCTACTGACCTACTCTACTTTTTTCCCATCCGACCATCCTCCTCCTACTTTTTTCCCCGTCCCACCACTCCCACGCGGCCACGCGTGACGCACTGACGCTCCCAGCCGCCCACGAGGGCCACACGGCCATGCCCGCCCGGCTGCCCGCTCCCACCCTCAAATCCCAAGGCCCTTGTCCCCGGCTTCCTCAATTTCTCCTCCCACGATCCCGCCCCCATGCCCGCCACCGCCTCCTCCTCCCCACCGCCACCTCCTCCTCCACCACCCCGGGCTGGACCCTCCCCCCCCCGACACCGCCTCCTCCCCACCTCCCCGCCGCCCACCTCCTCCTCCTCCCGGGCCCTCCTCCTTCCCCACCTCCCCGCCGCCGCCTCCTCCTCCTCCGGCGTACTCTGATGGGTTTGGTCGGTGGACCGGGACTCGGCGCGACTGCACACGGACTGCAGTTGCTCTGAGCGACGGCGACATCGACTACGAGAGCGAGCCACCAGTGGCGGATGGCCGGGCGACGACTGGGGCGCCGACGATGAGTTCGTCATCGATGGCTCGCTCTTTGAGCCGTCATCGCGAGGCGTCTTCGCGCGAGATGCCGCCCTCGGTTCCAGCTACACCGCTCCTCCTCCTGCGGCGGTGCGGTCGTCGTCCACTCGTCCCTCTCTCTGGTTTCTACTCTGTGATGGTTGATGGGTTGTGGTTCTGGGGAATCTGGGGATGGCCGTGAGAGATGTCGATGGGAGGGGGACTGAGGGAGGCGAGGTAGAGGCCAAGGCGGCCCGGCAGCTGGCGCCGGCGTGGCCGCCGTGCCACCCATGCTCGCCATGCTCCCCGTGCCGTGCCAGCCCAAACACGGCACGATTCGTCGTGCCGTGTCGTGCCGTCCAATGGGTCGGTTTTCCAGGCCCAGCCTGGCCCACCGTTCGTGCTGTGCTTGGGCCATGCCGGGCCGGCCGTGCTTCGGGCTGGTCTAAAAAAGCACGGCCCAACTCCTACCTCTAACTACAAGTTATCTATATATGTAATACGTCAGCAGCGTTCTGTAACTTCTTCTCCATAAATTTCACCGATTGTGTGTCCGTAGATTTTTCGACGAGAGTTTTTCACGTTAAATCTTTATATCGTTCTTCTTATTATTCTTCACTGGTTTTCTATTTTTGCCGTACATTTTATACCAATGAGTACAAGGAAAAGCTTTGTTCGTGGGATTTGAGGCATGTTTGATTCGAGTTCTGTTGTAGCTTCTGCGCAAGATAATATCTTGAATTGGAACATTCAAAGGAATCTTTGAGAAGTTATTAGTCCCAGAGTTTTAGTTGGACCGCTTCTCGGTCTTCTTCAAGAAGGTTCTAGGGTTCTAAAATCGACGAAAAGTAAAAAAAAAAAAGACCAAATAAGACGTAACAAGTTAGCTAACGTAAATATTCTATACGCACGTTTATATCAAGGAGACGTGTGTAAAGAAGCAAAGATTCTGTGCCACGACAATAATACGAAAAAAAAATACACAGTGTTTCTCTAGCTAAAATA
Source organism: Bonia amplexicaulis (assembly GCA_036346245.1). Lineage (NCBI taxonomy): Eukaryota > Viridiplantae > Streptophyta > Magnoliopsida > Poales > Poaceae > Bonia > Bonia amplexicaulis. The sequence continues at coordinate 9,753,767 of CM070765.1, forward strand.
TAAATACGTAGGTAGGGCGCGCGGAGTGAAACGACAACAGTTGCTGCTCCATGGACAGAACTATTCCCTAGGTTCTCATCTTCTGATGCTGCAGGTTTGGTAGCCTTTGTTCCGTGCAGTAGCGTGTGTTGTTTACACTCAGCGGTTGTAGGTATCAGTCCTAATAGTAGGCTCTACTGTGCCGTCAAATTGCTATATTCTTGTGTCTTTCTGCCTAGGACATTGAGAAATTGTTCGTTCTCCTCTCAACTAAACACTGAAAATTCGTTCATACTTCAGTATCCAAAAAAATATTCATGGATCATCACTCCACGTTCACTAGCTAATCCCATATTGCATTAGTGGCACTAGATAAGTCACTTTATGATGTGGCATTGTATATTATACTATTATGCACACAGCCACATGTACTAGTTTACTCTTAATTTTTTTAGGCAGAAGAAAATTTATTGGCACGAGGAGAGAGCAGAAAAGAAAAAAAAGAAGTACAGATGCATGCGTGAAGGTTGAAGTTTGAACTGGCCAAGCCAGGACTACTTGAAGGAATTTAAAACAGAAAAGATGCCCTGACAGACACCTCATCCCTGCTAGCTGACCATTGATGCAGTCATCGTTGATGCGGTCACCGTTGGCACTGAAATAGTGAAATCCAATCACCCCTGTGCCTCTCGAAGGACATTTGGAGATTGGCATTAAAAGAAGAAAGCTAGCTGACCAGCTGCCAAATCATCAGAAAACAGAGAATCATTCATTCATCAGCAAAACGCCCAAATATTGAGTCAAACAGAAGAAATAAAGAAAGTGTGGGGCTGTGCGTCTTAGAAGCTGTGTTTAGGATTTTCAATGGTGTTTTCAATGGAACAAATTTAAGATGAGTGTGTAGCAAATACCACCTACGATCCAATTTACTTCTCCTTTAGCTCGTTGCACATATAGAACAAGAAAGGAGTTGATGCTAGTTTTTGACAAAGTTTTGATCGTATTAATTGTATATTTAATGTTAGAAATAATTTTGACTTAGAGTTTAAGACGAAGGGTCCATCTTCGTGTGTAATTTAAGTTGAAATTGTGTCTAACTTAAAGTCCGAATACGTATACTAGTAGGACAGTCTTAGCCTATATATTGAGAAGGCTTGTATCTAGTTTTGTAAGAACAGAAGTAAGAAAAAATGGGAGCAAGTAAGTGAATAGAGAAATTCAGAAATTCTCCTGTGTTCTCTCAGTTTATTTACGATGTGTGTGTTTTCTCCTGAAATAAAGTTAACAAGTGGTATCAGAGCCTATGCGAGAACCGAGTCGCTGAAAAAATCATCTCGACGATTCCGTTTTGCGCTCCCGAGGCATCCGCTCCGCGTCATCACATTTCAGCAGCTTGTCCGTGTGGCGCATCCGTCCGTCAAGCAACAGAACACGTTTCTACAGCAATGAAGAAAGCGTTTTTTGCTGAAGCGCTCCGCAATGATGAATCAACAGTATTCTAATGATAATTTAAGTTAAGGACGTTGAGAAGATGTATCGTCGACCAAACTCAAGTAAGGTGGAAAGAAATCAGAACGTTGAGGAGATGTGTCACCGTTTTGTGTCAAGTATGAGTTTAGTAAGTCGTAGTTGATTCCTACTGTCTCAATGTTTTAGAATCTTTGCATCTGGATGGACCCGTACCAGTTGAGTTGAGTCCCTACATGTAGCTTGCATGTAGAACGCTTCATATGGACATGTGATTGGTAGTTCATAATGCATTGAGACTAAAATTAGAGTATGTCAAGTCAAGATTAAGGAGAATATTGTTAGAAATAATCTTGACTTAGAGTTCAAGACGTAGTAGAGTCCGTCTCTATGTGTAACTCAAGTTGAAGTTGTGTCCAACTTAAAATCCGAATACGTATGCTAGTAGGAGAGTCTTTGCCTATATATTGAGAATGTTTGTAGCCAGTTTTGTAAGAACAGAAGTAAGAAAAAATGGGAGCAAGTAAGAGAATAGAGAAATTCAGAAATTCTCCTGTGTTCTCTCAATTTATTTGCGATGTGTGCATTTTCTTCTGAAATAAATTTAACACTTAATTATCTCTCTAACACCGGTACCAAAAGCAACTAATAGAGGGCACTTGGTTAAAAGTGCTGACGTAAAAAACCAAAGTGCAAAGTATTTGCAAACTAAAGTAAACTAACTAAAACAACATCAATTTTGAACTGGAGGCAGTACCTTGAGAAATGGACTTGGAGTTCTTTGATTGAACTTTTTTTGGGTGCAGTTTAGTTGAATGAGTTGAAACATCCCAAAACGAAACTAAAATATATGCATAAAAAACAAAACACTCACCTTTTTCTGAACGTGTAAGTGTTGTTAAATTCAGGCGTATAACTTTACTTATCACTATGCAGCAAAATTTCAGTTTTGTATCTAATGCCCGATCCGCAATCGGGACTTCGCATGTTCGTGTAAACTTTAAGGAGAAGTTATAACAAAATCTCAAAACGATTACTTGATGGAGATGCACATGCTCTAGAAGTCTATCGACCATGCAAAAGTTTCAAAATAAAACTCAATCAAAATTGGTAGTAAAAAAATTGACAAGCAGCAAAAAGAAATGGTGATGAACAGTTGAAATCGCTACAGAGTTTTATCTTTATATATATATATATATATATATATATATATATATATATATATATATATATATATATATATATATATATATGCAAATGCGACTAAATTTGATGTCAAAACTTTGCAGGGTTGTAGATGGTCTCTGTCCCTACACCCACTAATTTCTGTACAATTTCTTGTAGGATATTTCTATGCAAAGTTCACATGAGTTTATACCAAGATGCGGGCTAACATGAAATTTAATTTCTCCTAGATCTAGTATATATTTGTTAGTAGTTTGGAATTGCTTTGACTTGTTCATGACATAACCTAGTGTTCTTGGCTTTCCTAGCTAAAGTATGTTTCTAGGTCGAGAGTTATGTGTGTTTGATGCATGGATCATGATATATTGTAACTCTCCTGCTGATTAACAAAGCTTAATGCTCCTCGTGTTCTAAAAAACGATCGGGTTACAATACCTCCTTTGCCCATAAGCCCTAAGTAGACAAATAAAATGGAGGCCTCCCCTCCAATAGAACGTGCATTAACAATGACCCCAAAGCAGCCATGGAGCTCCAATGGCGTTCCTGCAGACCTCGATCGCACCAGCCCCTCTCTCTCACCCAATATACTCTCTAATATAAATCCGATATATATATCTAAAAATATATTATTTAAATAATATTTAATAGAATTAGATCATAATTATTTCTATTAGATAGATGTAGTACTACTCTTTCTATTAGAGACAAATATAATCTAATTTTATTAAATATTTTTTAAATAATATATGTTTTAATTATATGTGTCAGATTTATATTACGATAGAGCGGAAGTATCCTTCATATATAAATAGCCCAATAGTGTGTGGTCTCCCCATGCTTTCTCTCTCACTACTCAGTACCCTCTCTCATTAGAATTAACTGACCAGCAAGTACAGAATGATCTGTTACATGCTGTGCTCTGTGACATGCTGCCTCTTGCTGTTCTTGTACTGTGTTAGATTTAGGTTTTGTAGCCAAGGGCATGGCCCAAGAAGCTACCCCTTGATCGGCTGCCTGATAGCCTTCTACCGGAACCGGCGGCGGCTGCTCGACTGGTACACCCAGATGCTGGCAGCGTCGCCGACGCAGACGATCGTCGTGGACCGGCTGGGCGCGCGGCGGACCGTGGTGACAGCCAACCCGGCGAACGTGGAGCACATCCTCAAGGGCAACTTCGGCAACTACCCCAAGGGGAAGCCGTTCACCGACGTGCTCGGAGACCTGCTCGGCATGGGCATCTTCAACGTCGACGGCGAGCTGTGGCACGCGCAGAGGAAGCTGGTGAGCCACGAGTTCACGGCGCGCACGCTCCGGGAGCTGGAGGTCGCCGTGCTCGAGACCGAGGCGCGCGACCGCCTCGTGCCGGCGCTGGACGCAGCAGCCACGGCGCGCGGCGGCGACGCCGTGGATATGCAGGACGTCCTCCGCCGGTTCGCGTTTGACGTCATCTGCCGGGTGTCGCTCGGCGTTGACCCCGGGTGCCTCGATCCGGCATTGCCGGCGCCGAGGCTGGCCGCGGCGTTCGACGCCGCCGCCGGGATCATCGCCAGGCGCGGCGCGGCACCGGTGGCCGCTGTGTGGAAGGTCAAGCGCGCGCTGGACGTCGGCTCGGAGCGGACGCTGCGCGAGGAGGTCAAGGTGATCCATGAGGCCGTCATGGACCTCATCCGCAGCCGCAAGAAGGAGAGAGCTCTGGTCAACGGCAATGCCGACGGCGTAAGGAACGACCTGCTGTCGCGGATGATCGAATGCGGCTACGCCGACGAGCAGATCCGGGACATGGTGATCAGCTTCATCATGGCTGGCCGCGACACGACGTCGTCGGCGCTGACGTGGTTCTTCTGGCTGCTCATGCGCCACCGCGACGTCGAGCGGGAGGTCCTGAAGGAGATCACGAGCTTGAGACACGGCGGCGACCGCGACTGCGCCTGCCCCGGTGAGGGCTTTGACCTCGGCGACTTCCGCAAGATGCTGGTGCTCCACGCCGCGCTGTGCGAGACGATGCGGCTGTACCCGCCGGTGGCGTGGGACTCCAAGCACGCGGCGGCGGCGGACGTCCTTCCAGACGGCACCCGCGTCGGGCGCGGTGACCGCGTCACGTACTTCCAGTACGGCATGGGGAGGATGGAGGCCATCTGGGGCGCCGACGCCTGCGAGTTCAGCCTACAAAGGTGGCTGTCACTGCCGGACAATGCCGCCGGTGGCGTGTCGCCGTTCAAGTACCCGGTCTTCCAGGGCGGGCCGCGGACGTGCCTCGGCAAGGAGATGGCCTTCGTGCAGATGAAGTTCGTCGCCAGCGCCGTGCTCCGCCGGTTCGAGCTCCGCCCCGTCGACGAGGGCCGCACGCCGGTGTTCGTGCCGCTGCTCACCGCGCACATGGCCGGCGGGCTCAAGGTGACGGTGCGGAGGAGGAGCGGTACATGCAACGGCATGCATGACGCAGCTGTGAATTAAACTAGTAGTATAACCCTCGTGTAAGTACTACAAAAGCAAGATCAATTAGTTCCATGCAATACACTATATACGTTATCAGGATTATTATTGCAACTTACTCTTCGTTCTAGTGTACATGCACTTATTTGTAATTGTATCATATGAAGATCATGTGAAAGAGATATACTACACGCAAAATTGCCTCAAAAAAATGTTCATTGAGCTAAAATACTTTAAGCATTTGCCTGAAGGGTACGTAACCGCCAAGAAATATTTTCGTAATGGTTTTTGGTGAATCATGAGTAACAGATGTTAGCACACATTTTAAGTAGAATATAATGTTTAGCTTTTGTTGTTTGTAATGTGCGCATGTATATATTAGTTGCTTGTCTGATGTGAGTTTGGAAAGTTTCACGGGTTTAAGTTTCTAGTTAAGATAGTATAAATAATGAGCACGTGGGTTTTTGCCCAAATGGGGGTAGGTGAAGGATGTGCGCCCAAGCGCAAGTAGCAATCACTTGCAGGAGTTGGAAATTAAACGTTGTGGAAATATCAACTTGGGGACAAGGATAAGGTTTGGTAAAATTAAGACTTATTCAGCAAGTTCTATTCTTTTTGGCTCATAGTTTCTCTTGAATTAATAAATAAAATAGTTTTTTATCGTCTTTTCAAAGCGGTTTATCAAGATAGTCTTTTCGGAACGGTTTATCGGGATCGATTCGGTTCTTTCGCCTAAATGCTCGTTCTAGAAGCAAAAACTATCAGCTACAACTATGAATTATCAACCGTAGCCGAAAAGAACATGCTCTAAAAAAAGAGAAGAGAAGGATAAAAATATTTTCTGCCAGTTTGGTGCATCCTGGACCACGTGCAGATCGAATAGTCGATGCCCAGTATGATAATCTTGCTGCCTAGCTTTCACACTATGAAATAAGTTTTTTTTTCAGAGAGGAGATTGTATTTTATTACCCAGAATCTTAGCTGGATTACATTTTCTAATGAGTTGATGAAAAAATAAAAATATATTTTTGTCTCACACCAGGGAATTACTGAATAATATATAATTGGCGAGGACATTGTATTTCAATTTGAAAATTACATATAGTAAATTGTAAAGGGAAAATGCTTCAATGATATGTTGTGAGTGAAAAGAAATTTTTAAATCATATTTTGGATAATATTTTTAAGAAAATTGAGTGTTTGTTTGCAACTCAGATTCCCGCTATTTCACTACTAATAATATTGCTTTAAAACTTGCGTAGTTTAATTTTCAGGAGGACAAGCACTAATTAATTGTATTTGAACGAAACTACAATTACATGGCATATTGTATTTCCCTATTAATTCATTAATTCTCCTTTGCTTAGCTCATGGAAGATTAGTTTCTCTCAAGATACGTGCACGATCAGTGTTGGGGGACTAGGGGAGCCGTGATCCCTCGCCTGATGTGGCTTGCCTGTTCGTTCCTTTTGTATATTTGAATACGCTTTTCGATGTAATCGGGCTAAATGAATTAATAACAGGAAAGTCAACTAGTGTGGTTTGTTTAGAAATCCATGTATTATAAAGAAGAACAAAAATATAAATAACCACATAGCAAATATGCACTTCCCTTCCATCATATTTCTTCAAAATTGTGTTCGTGGTGCTAAGGTACAATGGCCATTTCTTCTCATAAGCAGTAGCCAAGCCTTGGCAAAGGCACAGATTGACTACACAATTAAACATACGCTAAAAGCATGAATCACAAAAGGAAGATATGACATATGCAGTATGTAATAATCACTATATTACACCCGGGGGTTCCCGGCTTCCCAGCGTGGTCACGTCACCATTTTTGTGATAGTCTCTGCGCTTTGCGAAATTGCGTAGAGGTCCTCCGTCCTCACAAACAGATCCCTACCAGGTTTTTTTTCTGAAAACACCCTCCACTTCACCGATAGCAACCCGCGGTTTTCAAAATTATGTATATGTCCTTGTTTAGTTACATACAGGTCCTTGTGGATCCCTGTTTTTTGCGAAAAAACCATTTGGTTTCTCCGAAATTACGCATACGTCCTCGATTTTTTTTAGAAAACGTCTCACGAATTATCGTCTCTTTTATTTCGGTCCACACGGTGACTAGCGTGGCGTTGCGTCACGCTTACGTGGCTAGTTGGCAACAAGACCTGCCTACTTGGCCAACCTTGAAAACTCTGAATATGCCAAACGATGGAATAGTAGCAGGTAACTGGCTGTACCTCGTCAGCGTTGTATATAGACAATACAAACTCCTCCAGCACCAGTAATGTTGAACACCTCCAGCTCAATGTCCTCTTCTTTGCCCTCTATCAGTAGGGAAAAAGGAAGAAACAGGAAGAGAGATCAAAATCATGTTCACGTCAATAGCTCATATGTGCAATATTGTGTAAGGTATCGTGGACATACCAAAAACTAGTTTAAGCTTGCCGGGTCCCTTGATAACCGCATCAGTTGCCCGATACTGATCACCAAATGCATGCCTTCCAATGCAGATGGGCTACTCCATCCTGAATCCATGAACAATTCGGATTATCAAGTGGGGGAGCCAAGGGGAGAGGGTCAGAGGAGGAATCGAGTCAATCGACCGCCGTTCTGTGGGGGTTCACTACTACAAATAAGGGCTATCACAGAAGGTTCGGAACTATCATCACAGATGGTTTTCTGAACCGTCTAAATTTATGGATTAGTGATAATCGGAGGTTATTACAGACGATTTGTGAGCCGTCTGTGATAAATACAACAAAGACGGTTTATAAGTAGAACCATCTGTAAAGAGCACTATCACAGACGACTCAAACCAAAAATCATCAGTGATACTCGCATATCACATATGGTTCTATCTACCAACGATGAGAAAGTATCACAAACGATTCTATATCACTGATGATTTTTGGTTTGAGTCCATCTGATATAAGCTTTTTTTGTAGTAGTGGACCCAAATTCGTTTCTGTATCCGATAAAAAACTATGCAGCTCCATTTTCGTATCAGGCAAAATCCTCCGGATATCCAAAATTTTGCTCTGAATAAGATCTTAATTAATACGGATAGACGGATGGTCAGAAAATATCCGATTCGTTTGCACCCCGCCCTTTTACATGAGTTTTCATTATTGAGGGGAAATCATCAATTTGTAAAAGGATCTCATAAGGGCATGTTCTTTTTAGTTTCGGCTTACGAGTTTTGGCTGCGCTTAAGCCTTTTGAGCTATTTATGAGAGAGTACAGAGTAACAGAAGTTCATGTGCGATTTTAGCCGATACAAATAAAGTTGCTATGGTATATACTATAATCAATTGTAAAGCCCATGTTGAAAAGACAATCCGTTTGAAAGCTCGTTACTGTAGAAAAGCTAAAAGTAGTTTTTAGAAACTGAGAAGAAGAGGCTCTAATGCTGTCGCTCGGTGGCATTTGAGCCATTGACTAATTTTTCACAAAAAATATATGGATGCCTAACTACTTTGGATATGCTTGGATCTTTTGTCCACGTTACTTAGAAAACAATACTTGTTTGACGAACTCCGATCAAAAACAAATTCTATTGTAGCTAGCTCAATAGAAATATGAAAAATAATTCAATGCCGTAAATGCGTATGTTTGGAATCTTTGGGTCTTTTGCCTCCTGTCAGGCATTTCACCTCAACCCTGACCAAGCATCCCTAACGGTATTTGGGCCATCCCTTAAGGTTTTCAGCCGTCAAAGGATAATTAATTATGATCCTAGCTCGTCTGGGGAAATAGCTCAAAGCGGATTTAGATAAAGGTGATCTATAAGCAAATAAACTCCTTTTTGAGCTTATTAGACAATAATCTGGATTATAATAAGCTACCTTATAGGATTATAAGCTAGATTATAATAATCTTAAGTGGAAACAAACAGGGCCTAAACAGTTTCGCTCTATTGCTTTGAAACCATAAAAAGAGTCTATCCTTTTTTATAAATACAAAAAATGTCTATAATATCAAATTAAAATTATTTAGTGCACCATAACGTGACAAAAATGATATTTAAACAAATATTGGCTTCCTTTAGAAGCTACTTATCAATAAGTGTGGAAAAAGTAGCCACAACTTCTTAGTTAGCTATCGGAACTTCCCGTGCAATCCTATTACTATGTATTGCAATATATTGTATTTATTATGTATCTCTAAATAGTTTTAGCTTATGATTTTTTGGATTTTTGGCTTATTTAAGCCAGAATCCACTTAGAATACATCGGTTTCTAATTTTGACTTATTTTGATTTTTCTTTTTTCTCCTTATTCTTTGTATTATTCGTGACGATATAATGATTTTTTTATTTTTTTCTCAAAAAAAACAACAATCGTTACAGTGCAATTCAACCAAAACTCAAAAACCACAGTAAGAAGCTTAAGCCAAAAGTTAGTTAGATCACCACCTAATACCTTTGAAAAATACAGTTATATTGGTTATACAACTATAAAAGTTGTAATTTCTATATGTGATTAATCTACACCGTTATAATCCGGGCCCATCGAAATAACTGATGTAGATCTTCTCTTTTTATCTCGTTTAATGAGAGAATTTCTAGAATTTTTTTAATTTAATAATTATTGTAGGATTCTTTAGACCTTTAAAACGAAAAATATACCTTAAATATCATCAATTATTTGTAGACACGTAGATTCATGAGAAGCTCAACAAAAGCGTACCGTACTTGGTGAAACATAAGCTCTATGTGATTTTAAGCTGGAGTTGACAATCTCTAATAGTGAACCCTCAGTACTATTTTTGGGAAAATATTTATATTGAATAGTGACTAGAGTTTTTCTTTTTGTTCTACACTCCTTGGTGTTGGATCAATCAAACGATTTTGCTCATGCGTCTCTTGCAGCATCTCAGGTTCCAAAAACCTAATCCATGTGAGTGCTATAAATGATTATTCTTAATTTCTCCCTATAAAGAAAGCGAAAAGAAAAATTATGTCTTCCCAGAAAAGACACAAAAGAAATTAAGAAATGGCACGTTGTCTAATCATGACCCCTACATTTTAAATAATCACAACAACTATCGGTCAAAATCAAACCACATGGCAGTACAATAGGTCGATTAAGAAATTTGTATATAGAAAGGCAGTTATTCGCATGTCTGTTTATTACTGTAGAAAGTGCTATGTGTACCAAAGATTCTTAGATATGGTTACACGGTTCTTTTTAGCTTCGACTGATAACTTTTGACGTTGATGTGATAACTTTTGGTGTTGATATGAATACTTGTATGAACAAACTGAATGCGATAAACTGCTTTGAAAAAACTATTCCGATAAACCGTTTCAAAATGATTACAAAAATTTATTCTATTTATTTATTCGAAGATAATTATAAGAAAGAAAAAGCCATAACCTATCACCGATGGACATCTCTTTTAAATTGTATCTGTCGGTGGATCCCGCTTACCAGTGAAAGAGAAATGTCCATCGAAGGTTCCAACTTGCCCAGTTACATCACTTTCTCTAGATCACTTTGGAATCGAAGTCATCTTTGTAGGTCTCAAGCATGACCTATATGTGCCACTTAAGTCAATAAGCTTACAGAGCGTTGATAAGGAAAGAGATAGACATGAACAAGGATTTAAAATTCAGTTAGGAAAAATATAGTGAACCCTAGCCAGTTTTCTAGCAAACAGTTCCAATTATCAAATTTAAATACAGAATTTAAATTTGACCAGTTTTCAGCTGGTTACCGTCTGTTTTGACCTAAGGGACGCAAAAATGAAATAAACATTTAATAAGTAGCCGATTAAGTAGTAAAAACATTCCAAAATGCACTTGCAATTATCTAAGCGACATAATGTTGAAGTTCATAGACTGCACCACGACGATTTTTGAAGTTCAGGGATCTAAGCGATATTGATGGATACGAGTAGGTTATATTAGCGCATAATAAAATTTTTTGCCATATATAACAGGAAGTCATGCAAGTAAGAGATCAGAGATCGATAACACTAGATGTGTAGTGCAATGGAATAAGAGGTGGAGCAGCCCAGTCCAACATCGCGCTTGTCGATGTATTGAAATTAATCGATCATCCAATATCCCTGACCGCCGATCATCTCATTCGGCAGCTCAACATCTCCTCCGGTAGCTCCTCATGCATGTATGTCTTCGATCGTCCTCGATCAGCGTAACAACATCTCTATGGTATAGAACACTGTACGTTAGTGTGCTAGCACCAACATACACAACATGACCTCTAGGGAGGTGGCAACTAAGGTTTTGATGGGTGGTGGAACTTTCTCCCAAAATCTCCATGCCTCCACTTGTAAAAAGCCCACTTAGTGGAACTAGGGGACATTAAGGTGCAAAGTCTATACGAATGCCCAATCTGATTTGTTTCGACCCATCAAGTGTGTGACCTTGTAGGTTTATATATACTTGGCCACGACCTAGAAACTCCTTTCCAATCATAAGTCGATAGTGGTCCTAGCAGGACATAGTAACCCCCGAATATACACAAAAATCATATCTATAGTACTCGTGTGATGATCTCTCTGCTTCACAATACTAGATCGAACTCAATGCGAGATGCATGCCATCCTTTGATAGTTTGATCATTCAATAGTAGATTACTTAGCTGTAGTTGATTCCTCAACCACATTCGATATGGTCATACATTTTTCTAATCCAATCACATCGAGGGGCCAGGAATATCTCTTCCATTATATATATAGTAGGAGAAAATTATACCTTGATCGTTTACATTCCTCCGCGTATTTTGTTGTAAACCCAAAAGCTATCTTTCTGACCACTCAATTAAGGAGTAGCGTTTGGCAACCCCTAAGTAAACTATTGTACCTGTAAGAAACTGACGATCTCAGGTCTAAAAGGATCCCACATAAAGTATATATGAGACCAACCGAGGACACTTCAGAATTTAATAATTCCCGCATTATATTAAGATATGTCAATCGAACATTATGTTCACCAACATATATCCACATTTATTGATTTGATACCCCATATGTATGATCCATGAAACGTGACCACCAACCAATACATACGATGATCTATAAGTCATAAGAGCCTACATAATGATATGAGATCAGAAATATTTAAATAACATCGTAAGATGAATAAAAAGTTTTATAAATAAATTATATACTTATTAATCAATATAAATAATAGTTCATTTAAAAGATAAAATAATATATTATTCAATAGTGTATAAACATAGAAGCGATCAATTACCTTCTTAATTGCGGACATATCACTCACCTCATCGCAACTTGGATTCTGGTCCAATTTTCTGTCAATGTGCTGCAAAATGCTTTCTATTTGTTTGCAAATCTCGATACACATTTTTTTCAATAAATCCAGTTTATTATATTTGCTTTTATAAATTAGTGGGAGTTGAGTGTGTGTGAACCAAAGTGCACATACACCCATGTACGAGGCGAGTGCACGTCGACGGTGCCATTATTTTTATATATGTCTGCCTACATGGCATTTTTGTATTACGTGTACAGGTTCTGTTCGTACGTTTGATGCCGATTAATAATTATGTTTGGATTATCTGGGAAGGTAAACGCTGGATTATTGTTGCTGGTCAGACAGAACAAACAAAAACGAATATGTGCGTGTATTACGTGTGTATTACGTGTAAAACGAATATATATATATATATATATATATATATATATATATATATATTTTTGTAACACAGATTGATACATGCATGGGTTAAGATTCAATTGTTGGCCGTGTGATTGAGTCCAAGGAACCCATGTTTCGACGGAAGCTATTTTCCTTATTGTTAAATGCATGTACACTGCTTTAGAAATTGCAGGGTCTACAAGATGTAGTTTTTACCCGTGGAGGGAAGTGAAAAAAATGTGGAAATAAAAATTTACAGTAGCTTTTTATAGCTAAGAGGCTTAGGGTCTGTTCTTTTTGGCTGCGGTTTATGACTTTTGGCTGAAATTTTTAAATTTTGGTTGTTTCCGGTACAGATTACGGAGAGACCGATACTCACTTATGATTTTGGCTAGTACATATGTTGGGCTTTTAACGTGTATTACGTTTAACTTGTAGACCTCGTCTTAAGAAAATGCTCCATTTGAAAGTTAGGTACTGTAACAAAAATCAAAAGCCGTCCGACTTTTGACTTGCCAAACAGGCCTTTAGTATTGCTTATTGCTTTCTCAGGAGGATTTTGACAGGAACTAAGAAGAGATCGCTGGTACACATATTTTTGGGAGATAATTGACGAGGAACCCATGTTTTAGTGATTAAAGTCAAAGAAGTTTGGTTAAATTTGTGAACGGACGGAGTATAAGATTAAATTTACATCTGGTCTAATGATGATTTATGCAAGCCCAAAGTAAAGATGGAGTTGGGCCACATGAACGGAGGATAGGTCAGCCCAGGAGGAAGCATTGTTGGTCAGGATGTTCACGATTATATCTGTACAACCACCATGCAAATCTGTGGAAGATGACACTGCTAGTAGTAGTGCAATTAAGATAAGACGTCAGGAACTATATCAAAGGCCTATCACAAGAAGCGTGTTAAACAAATGCAAGACCAGATGAACACTAACTTAAATTTAATTTCATAACTCAGTGACATAGTTTTGCTTCCAATCTCTTCTTGTCTTGTTGAGCTTAGACGCACCGATGATGACTAGGGGTGTAATCGGAGTGGATACGGACGGATATCGGTTATCTCGTATTCTATTCCATATTTTTTCCTCAAAGCAGAGTCGGACACGAATAATATCGGATATCTATTTCTCTATTCCATATCCGTTCCATAATCTTTCGGACGGTCGGTCGGATGGAAATTATCCGCTTATTTGCACAGGATATTGGACAGTATGGTACAATCAAAATGAAGATGGAGAGATTAATTAATGAAATATTGAAGAAAGAACACTCAATACTCCCGCTTGTTTAGATGTGACAATCTACCTATATGTTATTTTGTTCCTAAGTGAAGTCACAACAGACTTCCTCATATCATTTGACATACGGATATATACGGACGGATATCATTTATCCCGTATCCTATTTCATATTTTTTCCTCGGAGTCGGAGTCGAACACGGATAGTACCGAATACATATCTACCCCTTCCGTATCCATTCCACATACCTTTGGTTGGTCGGACGGATGGAAATTATCCATTCCATTTGCACCCCTAATGATGACAGCGAGAAGAGGATTAAACGCACTGATGACAGCGAGAAGAGGATTATGTGCTCGTTGGGTGAGCGACATTGGCCAACCTCCATGAAAAACCAATTCAAATTCATGGTAAATTTTGTTAATCTAATTCCCAACAAATCTACATAAATTTAAACTTTTCAGCATGCTGCATGGACACGTCATTGGAAAGATTATTGAGTCTAGTTTCATTGCTTCATGATGGAGCATCATTTGGGTTTGTGGAACAAAAGTTATGATCATTTTTGTGTAGCCTATCAAAGCTGACAAGGTGCTGCACAAAAATTGAAGATTTCTATCGAATGCTTATCCATTATGACTTCTCAGCTAGTAGTTTGCTTCCAGACCATGAAATTCACACTATGAAAGAGCCTGTTCACACCATAAAAGGTCTCGTTCACATCTACCTAGGACGATGCATGTTCCTACACCATAAAAGGTCTCGTTCACATCTACCTAGGAGGATGCATGTTCCTATTATGAGAACATGGATGCATGGACTCCATTCTTAGTACAACTTTTGATCCCTCTATCAAATACTCTCCATCGAAGTTTATAAGATATTTTTTCTCTTTATATATAAATTAAGAAAATAATAAAAATAGCTAGATTACCCCTAATTATTTTCTCTAAGCACTATATTCATGTATGCATATAAAGAATAGCAAATAAAGCTGTATATTTATTAAGGGTATATAGTTCACAAATTTGACATTTATTAAGATAATATAAACAAAACTATGCAAAGGTCTAGAATTCTTTCAACTTTATTACATCAATAAACTGTGATCCAAGTACATCAGTGTGGTGCCGTTCTACCCTTCCCATGCATGCTCAATGTTCACCTGTAGGGAGGGGGAAACAATGGTGAGATAAAATCTCAGTAAGCAAACTGTTTAACAGGCTATTCAAACTACAAACAATTATACATCATCATTTATAATTCCATACAACTACAACAACAATTCATATCTATAATTATTAATCACTATAAATTTCCATGAATCATACCTCTTCAATTTCAGATTTAATTGGCATATGAATACAGTCATTTTATCCACAATTAAATGCAAATGAAACATTTAATCTTCCACAACTACAATAGATTAATCATCAACATTTAATCTTCCACAAATAACAATATTATATCCTCAAATTCAAATCACCATCAAAGACAATAAAATATATGTATCATCATCTCATTACTTTATTAAATCTTCCATCCACAAATACTATCAACAATTAATGCAAGTGAAAAGAATCTCATGCCACAACCAAAAACTCTTACCATCCACAAGGGACGAACCTCATTCTACGACCACATCCACAATCCTCATACCACAAATAGCTCAAATGAGTCAATTCCACATTACAACTAGAAAGTTTTATATTCCCCAAAATAACATCACAACAATACATATTGCATATGTATGCAAATGAATCTTTCCACAATGCAATGCATTTGAATGCTTCATGCTATGCTCCACATCACTCTTGCCAAGGCAGGAATTATAGTTCATCATATTACGGCAATATACGATGCTTCCACGGGTGAAGAGGTGCATCGTATTACGGCAATATACGATGTTGTACCGGTACGGTCACTGCTAAGTGCGGTGACATCCATATATGCAAATGATATGATATAACATGAATGATATGATAATTCATAAATCTCATTAATTCATCCATAAGGAGCATTATCATGCTCTCAACATATCCACATCCACCACATGTTATTTTCATGTTCCACATTATAACATTAAGCAAGAGTTCCACATGTCTTCTAGCATATTATCAACATATCAATGGATAAATATTTGCTATCATCTACACAATTAAAATACCATGCAATCATGACATAATGTATCAAATTAAGATAATAATGTAAATTACAAGTAGAAGGAATAACAAGTTAAACGGTAGCAACCACTGCTACGTTCACTTGTCTCAATCCGATGAAGCGAAGTAAAATCAAGAGCGCTCAGGGACAAGACCACCTGTCCAAAAGATAACTCTCAGCACATAACCACAGCATACAAACATGACTAAAATAATTAAGACGTTGCTAGAACCCCGAAACCCGCACAACTCTTCTCCGCTCAACAATTCAGCAAATTATCCTCTGCGGCAGCGCTGTTTCACTATTTCATATCTTTAAAAATAATGATCCAAATATAGCAAATGATACCTCTCTGGATTCATGACTTAAAAACCTACAATTTTCATGTAGAATACATAATTTTATTTCGATCACAGCTAGGGTTAATTGAATGCCCAAAATAGAGGAAACTCTCTGATCTGGCAGACTGGACAGCGAAACTAAATCGTGTCCCAACGACAGCACAGGGGTCTAAAAATTCTAAAAATTATACAGAAGCTATATCTCTGAATTATATACAACTTTCTCAATTACGGCCATGACCATAAAAATCAATTACTATTTTTAAATCCCGTATCACCGTCGGACTGTTCCAATCTATCCGCCTGACAGACAGCGGTATTACCGACTCCGTATCTTCCAGATCCCACGGAAAAAAATTACGAACAAATTACAGGAGATGCATCTCGAAGTCCTCTACAACTTTCCTTTGGGAGAGTCCACAGGAAAATTCGTTTACTAGGTCAAATCAGCGAAGACAGACGCGTTGCACGAACCAATCTATAGGCAGACAACAGCTAATCTCTAATCGGGCAATTAATCTATTAACTACCATCAAAATCCGTGCCAAGAACCCTAATTAATCTGAAAAACAGAAGGTTTGGGATAGAGAAAAATTACCATGATGAAGAATTTCCCACTTTTCCTCCTCTTCTTCTTCTTCTTCTTCTCCTCTCCTTCTCCTTCCTTCTTCTTATTCTTTTTCTTTTCTTCACCTCCAATGGTAGCAGCACTTGGGGCACCAATGGCAGCAATAGGAGGAGGGGAGGCACCCAAGGGGTGGGGGCGGCCAAGGGTGGGGAGGGTGGAGGTGTCGAGGAGGGTTTATAAAGGGGTGTTAGGGTTTGGGAGGGGTGCGGGCCCCATTTGGGTGGTGGCCCAGCGGTGGCCCACCCTCCGGACAGCCCAAAACATCCAAATTAATTGTTTTAATTTATTTAATTCATTTTACAATGTTCTACAGTTCATATTTTCCCCTTCCCGTGATTTACCGAAAAACCGGCGACTCCGCAATTGTTTCAAAAACTTACGTGTAAGGACGTTTAGGGTATTACACAGGAAGTGTAGAATGCCTCTACTTTGGGAACAAACAAAAGGGTGTCAAGACTGTAGACCCAACCTACTTCAGGATGCTAAAGAAAAGGTGAGAAAAGCAAGGATAGATTGAAGATAGCCCAATCTTGACAGAAGATCTATGCTGACAATCGTCACCGAGACTTGACTTTTGAAGTTGGAGATTTCGTATACCTTAAAGTATCTTAGAGAAGTCAAAATATTCCAAACCAAAGGAAAGGTTACACCAAGTTTTGTGGGACCATTCAAGATTCTGGAACGCAGAGGAGAAGTCACATACTAGCTAAAATTGCCACCAACCATGTCAAGAGTACACAATGTCCTCCACGTATCTCAACTGAAGAAGTGCCTTCAAGTGCCCACAGAGTAGGCCATACTCAAAACCCTTAAGCTCCAAGAAGACCTCACCTACAGGGAGCATCCAATCAAGATCTTTGAGACAATAAAATGCAAGACCAGGAAGAAGGCCATCCATTTTTGCAAGCTATAATGGAGCAATCACATCAAGATGAAGCCACCTGTAATGGATCAATCACAACGAAGATGAAGTCACTTGGGAGAGGGAAGAGGATTTGAAGACCAACCATCTCCATCTCTTCGCTAGCCTATCCAAATCTCAGGGTCGACATTTCTTTTAGGGGTGTTGGTTTATAACATCCCAAAAATCTAGTTTTTATTTATTTTGATTTATTTAATCTTTTGGATTTTCTTTTCTCCATTTTATTTTTATTTTTCTTTAATCCAGAGAAGGAAAAAGCTTTATTTGTTTATTTTAAAACCATGTTTATGCTTATTTTATTTTTCTGAGTTACCCTTGCTTTGTAGTATTTTTCATAATTTCACTAGAATTTTTAGCTTTCATTTGCTATTTTTCTAAGCCTTTTTATGTTTTTCTAGAATTTATTTAACTAAAAATGAATTAAAACTCTCAAGTTTCTTTTAGGCTGAAACCCACTCGACCTATTCCTTCTCGAGCCATGTGGCCTGATTTCTTCCCCACGTACCGCTCGCCCCACGCGGCCCACTCTCGTGCACCGGCCTGCCTTTGCACTCGCACCCTTGACCCTCTCTAACTTCCAGGCCCCACTAGTTGGAGTCTTCTCCCTCCTTTTCTTATTCTTCCCCCGTACGCCACCACAGTCAAGTCCGGCTCAGATTCCCTCCACATTCCTTCTTCACCACCTCCTCCAATGGAAAGCCACATCGTGCGCCATTTGAATCCTGCAACCACAGCCTCTCTTTCCTTCCTTCGTGTCTCTCTCTCCTTCCTTTCTCTCCCCTCCTTGATTTCTCACTGCTATGATTTCTGGTGAGGAATCCCCCACCGCATGCCCCTCCCCAACCCTATATAAACCCACCCTTGGTACCGCAACTCTTCACACCATAGTTCCCGCAGGCCCTAGAGCTCTAGCGTCGTGCTCCCTCTGCTCCAGCGAAGTAATCCAAATGAAGCAAGCGAAGCCATGCAACACCGTCGACACCTAGAGCTTTGTCGAACCCTCGCTGACCTCATCCACCCCTTCAACATTGCCGCCGCTTCAACCTTGCCGCTAACCAAATTCTATCACTTCCAGGTGCTAAATTACATCCCAATCGATTTCCTAGTGTGCCCTCTCTCTTTTTCGCGCCTCGCTGTCCACCACCATGCATAGGAGCATCGACAACCATCGATTGCCGAGCATTGCCACCATCGATGCCACGTTAGCCGCCAGCTATCTGCCATGTGGTCACCATATCACCTTCTTAAGCGTAGTCAGCTACTTGCATGGTGCAGCCCTAGTCAGCCCATGCACCCTGTCTGCCATGGATCCGGTCCATAGACCATAGGCCCACATGTCAATCCCCTCTTTTGAAATTAAAAATTCTGATGATATAAGCTTGGCACATTAATCCTAGTCTCCTTTAAAAACAAAAATAAGATAAATCCAGAAATTCCTCAAATAGTATTTTCTTTCTCTTTTTTCTAAATTAAATCTTCAGAAAAGCCCATTCTCCATCATTCCAGCCCATATTAACCCATTCTTTCTTCTAAAATCATCCGTATTCTAATATTTCTGTTTATGTAATCCTTTTGATTTTTTAGAGTTTATTTGAATTTATGTGTGTAGACTCTGATGTTCCACAAGAGCGCGTTTTCATCGACGATCCCTTCACCAATTCACGGAGCAAGACAAATTACACATTTGATCATGTTGAACCTAGTATTTCAAATTATTTATATTCTATTTTAAATTATTGTGCGTGCGTATTTTTATTCAATCACAATTTAAATTCCCGTTTTAACTTTCGTTAGCTCCCAATTCTTTGTGTGTAGCCACATTTGACAGTGAACACTCTATACCATGTCACAATAGATAAAACTCCAGTTAGTACATTAATTAATGACTAGAAATTTTGTAGAAAAACTTAGACATGCATATAGATGAATCTATGCTTGGAAAACTTTTCATAAAAAATGATGAGTTTTAAAATATATCCTTGGCATGTGAGTGTCAAGAAATAAAACATTTAGCAAAATAACATAAAAACATGGTTTGGACTTAGGCAAACATGGTTTGGACTTAGGCAAGTGGTTAAGTGGTGGTTGCTTGGTGGCACAATATGGGTATGTGGTAATTATTGCCTAAGTCAATTAAAGACAAATCTGTGAGCTACTGTTACAAAGCCACTACGTACTACCATAAGTCTAGTATGGAACAGGTCGGACAAATTAATTTATGTGTCCCAACCTTAGTTTCGCTACAGATTGAATGTGGGTTTGGCAGGATCACTGGTAACTCACATGGTACAAGAGGGACCTCAACTTAGTGGATCATATATTATGGTGAAACCTTAGCGGGGCACAACCAAGTTGGATTGCACATTGTAAAGGCGTTATGATAATCACTTAGTCATACACCTTTGGAAGTGTATTAAATGAACAATATAAATTGATTATTTCTTATGTGTAAAGTTGTGCAAGCTCTTCATAATATAAAACTACCCTAGATAGTCGTGCCCACGGTTATGGGCAAACCGAGTAAGACTTTTTGTAGATTATAAGAGGGGAAGGTTTTAGGGTGAGTGCTCTTGGAAGAGAGCTATATCCTCTATGATGAAGTGGCTGTAAAACATTCATCTATAAATTGCCATAGATTAATCTTATTCATCCTATATAGTGTGTTCTTGATCTTATTTGTTTTGCACTTTGTTTTGGTTGGTGTTTTTGCCCTCTCTCCTTCCCTCGTGATGTTGCTAGTTCCAAGGACATACAAGTGATGAAAATGACTCATGAGGATCTTATATTATCCTTCGAAAGACTAACCGTAGTAAGATCTTGGAAGTTGCTTGGTTTTGGTTCGATTCGAAGCTCTTCTAGTGATATCTTGATTCTACGTTTTTGGCCTTGAATCTAGTCATACTTACTATAACATGCAGAAACTCATCTAGAGCTACGTATCCTTAATCGACGAGCAAAGCATAACTCAAGTTTTTGAGTTTTGTATGGTTATGATGTGACCTTGTTTCTCTTGAGGAAAGATTAGAACTTTGGTCAAGCTCCGTGTGATTTTTAGATGAATTAGGTTCCTATGATCCTCAGTAAGGTGGATCTAAAATTTCATATCATTTGGAGTTGTATTTTGAATTAAAGGTATAGTTATACCACCACAAGCCTACGGTATTACCGGACACCGACCATACCGGCATAGCGGTTAGATTGGCATAGTTATAGTTGTACTTTCGCTCTCTTCATAGCGGTTAGATTGGCACGAGGAGTTGATCTACGTTTTACTTTTGTGCTTGTGTGTGTTCTTTGTTTTTTTATTTTCTAATAGCCCAAAGAGTGAATATTTTAAAATACTTTTGGAGGTTGAATTTGAATGCATCGTCTATCCTTCTCTGATTGTTATATATCGGGTATCTCGTATATATTTTTTGATAGTACAAAATCCCAAATGATGCTCCTACCAACTTTACATTTATTATCCCTCTCGACTAGGATAAATCTTAAAAACGCCAACGAGAGGAATAGAGAGAGAGAGAGAGAGAGAGAGAGAGAGAGAGATTAAACATAAAAGGAAAATGAGAGGGAGAAACGAAAAAGAAATGGAAAAGACTCCCATGCCATCCGAGGGTTCCAGCGGCGGCGGCGGTGGCCAGAAAACCTCATCGCCGCAGAAGGCAAGAGAGGGTGGCGCAGCGAAGTTCCTCACCGGCTTGCCGTCCCGCGGCAACTTCTCCTCCAGCTCCATCTCTTCCAGTCTGGTACGGACTCCCCCCACTAAAACCCCAATTGATTCTTTCTTGCTGTTCTGAGACGTCTCGATTTTTGTGGTGAGAGGCTTCTGAAACCATTTCTGGGCTGTGATCTGCGCAGGGAGGGCTCAGGGTTTACGTCTGCGAGCACGACACGGATCCTCCAGGTGAGTGCAAGCTTCGTTCTTTAAGAAAGTCCGTATGCTATTACCTTACAATTCTCCATTTCCTTAGCTTCGTAGGTCAAACAGCTGGTTTTTTATACAGTTGTAATGGTGTTTGGTATGTTGGGATTTGATGGAATGGCAGCTGTCTCTAGTGTTCTACAAGCACATGTGAAATTAGAATGTTTTGCTCTAGGGTTTGTGGGTCTGTTCTTTAGATTAGAAATGGTTATACCGTTTTTAGTATGCTCAACATGTGTAGGGCTTATTTTAGTAGTGTTAGGACTTTGTGGTCAGAATTTGGTGAAAGTGCTGCTTGTTTGAAATGTCTGCAGTGAGAATCTGTGTAATTTGCTCCCAGATTTTGTTCCTTATGCACGAAAATTTTTAGCTTTGTTCATTTCTGCAGATGAGATAGTCTTTGTATAACTGCATAAGAATTTGGTTCTTTGTTACTTGGTTTGACTGTTTTCCACATTATTTGTTACAATGTGGTTCTAGTGGTACTGGGGGTGGAAGTTTTGGTGGACGGTTTGGTGCTTTCTAGTATTTATACTTTGTAGGGAGAACTTAATGCGATTTCTTTGCGATTCAAGTTCTCTGGTGATATTGAGGTTCTTTTGCATTTGATGTAAGAAATTGTGAAATTTTGGCTATTGGAGTTAGTACACTTTCTGCTTTCATTTTTCTTTAATGCTTTTAGGTTAAGGTTTGTTAGTTTAGTTGTGATGGTGCTTGGAACGTGAGACTAGTGTGGAAAAGTTACTTAAAAAAACATTGCTAGGAAAGGTTCTACTGTAGGGACTGTTCTTTGGATTTCTTTATATCAATGTTTTAATCTTAGTGTAAGAGATCATGGAAAGTTTAGCTAATCCAAGTACCTTACAAAGATCTAGCGAGAAGGATTGGGGGGAGGGGGGGTGGAATTTTGCATCAGCTGTAGTTCAGAGGAGTTAGAGTTGGTGGAGAAAATCACCTTATAGGCTGTTTGCTTAATATGTTTTTTAGGGTTATAATTTGCTGTTGGATTATTTATTTTGTATGACTTATGTGCATTTTATGGTGTATTGGTGATACAGCCCGGACAAGCGATTGGTGTATAGTGTATACTGCAGTCTAGTGGTAGATATGACTGTAGATAATAGTAACTGTGAATTTGGTTAAAAAGATGTGTTTTTTACGGGGTTCCAGCAATAATGGTTTAGCTTTCCTAGAGTTGGATATTCACCTTACTAGCATGTCTTACACGTGAACCCATAGTGATTAAAACCTGGCTGTTTTATTATATTGTCCTCATGAAGTTACTTCTCATGTTCAAAAGCATGCTGTTTGGAACTTATTTCTACAAGAGCAACCCACATGTACAATTTAACTGTAATAGTGTGTGACATTTCTGAAGCGAAGAGGTTACATACAAACATGGAAACCTAGTCATGAAAAATAAACTTAAGAAGATTTCTAGTGTTACCAAGTGTGCCTGCGCACGGCGCATCACATCCATGAGCGGTGATAAACTAAATTTAATATAGCAGTATAGCATGCATGATATTAACATTAATTGGATGCACCCATGCGTACCTGGTGCCTGGTGGCTGGTGGGATGGGAGGTGAATCCGGCTGGAGGCGACGTGGGCGAGGTAGATCCAGCTGGAAACAGTGGTGGTGGACTCCCGACTAGGCGACGGTCAGGACTGAAGGGTGGGAATCAGCTGGGGCGATGGCGACGAGCCAACGAGTGTGAATTGGCTGGGGGGTGGCTAGTGGGCTCGCTGGCGAGGAGTGGGATCCGGTCGGAGGCGATGCAGAGGAGGCCGATCCGGCTGGGGGCGATGGTGGGGAGTGCGATTTCGCTGGGGTTGACGGTGGAAAACGCCAAACCGCCGCCACTGTCTCTACGTTGAGGAGTCTCTCTGCCTCTCGCCGATGAGTCTCACTGCCTCATTTGGACGGTTTAGTTCCTCCTGAAGGCAGCCCAAAAAGGACTACGCTGCGCGACTTCTCCCACGTGACTTACTAGTCGGCCGACTACTCGCAGCCAGTCGGTGACAAGTCGGTCCAATTCGAATCAGTCGGTGACAAGTCGGCCGACAACCACAGCTAGTCTAGTCACCGCCCCCAGTCAGTCGCCGCCGGCCAATTGGACGACTAGTCGACGACTTAATAACAGTGGCCTACTGTTGGTAGGGGACTCCACTACACTTACTGCAACAAGGATGGACACGTGGAGCAGTTCTACTACAGAAAGAAGGATGTACGTCGAGGTGGCCGTCCTCTGAAGGGCATTGGAGGTTCCTCTTAGAGGATCTCTGGTGCTTCTAACACTCAAGAAATTCTTACACTGCTGTGGCGCATGATTGATTTTTCACCGTTTGTTTCTGCTGCACAGTCTTCTAGTGAGAGACCACCTTCTACTTCTTCTTTCTTAAGTATATCACCTTAGATTCTTGGCTCTAGTGCTTCCTTTCATATAACATTTGATTCCATCAGTTTCACTTCCATTAGCCCTCTAGCTGCCCCTATTACTATTCGAACAGCAGATGGTATCTCTTTTTCTGTCGCAAGACGAGGCGCTCTTTCGAATTCTTCTTTTCATGTTCCTGTTGTTTCTCATGTACAAAAATTAACCATGCAGCTTATATCAGCCGGTCAGCTCACTAATCATGGTTGTCGTATTATTCTCGATTCTGATTATTGTTGTGTTCAGGATCGTTGCACATGGACTCTAGTTGGTACTGGCCCGCGTCGCTGTGACTTACGGCGTCTCTGGAAGCTTGACTGGCTTCATCATCCTTCCGCTGCTCCTGTTAGTATCGTTGTCTCCACTGCCTTCGCATCTACTGCATTCTCCACCGTGTCTTTTGCTCAGTGGCATCATCGTTTGGGACATTTTTGTAGGTTGCGTCTGTCTTCATTAGTTCGTCATACTCTTTTAGCGTCTGTGTCTGGTGATGCTTCTCTAAATTGTTAGGGTTGTAAGCTTGGCAAATAGTTTCATCTCCCCTATCCTTCCAATGAGTCAGTGTCACAGCGTCCTTTTAATCTTGTTCATTCTGATGTATGGGCTTCGGTTCCTTTCATTTCGAAAAGTCATCGATATTATATAATTTTTATTGATTTTTCTCGGCACACATGGATATACTTTATGTCATCTCATTGTAAGGTTCTATCAATCTACAAGAATTTTGCCACTATGATCCGTACTCAGTTTGACTCGTATTTTTCATGTTGATTCCGCTGGGAAGTACTTATCGGGAGTCCTTCGTGGTTTTTTTGCCGAGCAGGACACTCTCTCTCTTCTTGTTCTAGTGCTCATGTGCAGAATGGTGTGGCTAAACGAAGGCATCGTCATCTTGAGACATCTCGTGCTCTTATGCTTGCTTTTGTTGTTCCACCACATTTCTAGGCTGAGGTTTTTCTACTGCCACTTTTTTTTATCAATATTTAGCCTTTTTTTGCTCTTTAAGGTGGGATCTCAGTTGAGCGCCTCTGTGGCAAGACTCCTGATTATTCTAGTCATCGCCTCTTTGGGTCTGTGTGCAATGTTCCTTTTGCACCTCGCGAGCGCACCAAGCTAACCTCTCGGTCTATAGTGTCTTTTTCTGGGCTATAGCGTTGAGTACAAGGGATATCGTTGTTGGGACCCTGCTGGCCGACGGATGTAGATTTCTTGGGATGTTACTTTTGATGAGTCTCGTTCTTTCTACCCTCATTCTTCTCGTTCCTCCACTCTAACATCCCTCGTCAAGCCACTTTCTTTCCTAACTTTTCCTGCCACTTCTATAGTCACAACACTACCACCATAATTTTTGGCCTCTCCGGTGCCTCCTCCATTGCCGGCGCCTCCTTTGCCACTGGCATCCCCTCTAGAGGTTCCACCTGGCCTTGTTCCTTCCTATCCTCTCTACTGCATTCGTCGTTCGCGAGTTGAGGATTCTTCTGATAGATCATCTCCTTCGGCTTCTCCTCGATATGCTTTTCGTGATCGCTAGTCTATTTGTCCTCTTGAGCGCTTTTGTTTTACTGTCGCTGCTATTGCCGAACCGACTTATCGTGATGTTGCTATTCATCAGGAGTGGTTGCATGTGATGGCGGAGGAGATTGCTGCCCTTAAACGTATTAGCACGTTTGATATCAAGAATGCCTTTCTCAATGGTCTTATCTCGCAGCTTGATATCAAGAATGCCTTTCTCAATGGTGAGCTGCGTGAGGGGATTTATATGCAGCCACCACCGGGGTATTCTATTCCTGAGGGTATGGTTTGTCGCCTTCATCGATCTCTTTACGACCTCAAGCAAGCTCCTCATACCTAGTTTGATCATTTCTCTTCTGTTGTCACTGCAATTGATTTCTCTGCCAGTGCTCATGATCCTGCTCTTTTTATTCACACTTCACCTCGTGGTCGGACGCTTCTTTTATATGTTGATCAAGGTTCTAAAACTCGGTAACTGGTATTCGCTCGGTCACCTCACCTTGTAGTGATTATACAGTAATCGGCCTTGTAACCGGTTTTCTGTTTTAATAACGGATTTATATATGTATATTCATATAAAAGCAAAGCCTACAAAAGAATGTTTAAATTACAACCTGGACAGCTCCAAACAAAAATATATATGATATATCAAATAAAGATATAATCCTAAGATACTACAAACCTTCTCCATTGCATACAAACCTTCTCCATTGCAATTTTACACTTTGTTTCCTTCCTAAGTTCTGTATCATCCAATGGAAACTACAAGTCAAGAGCTATGGTATAATCAATTACATAATGATAAAGGCATACCTAACAGGACCATTGCTTTCTGTTCCAGAAAGCTCTACATTGTCACTCTCGGGATCAGAAGATTCAACACCACTCAGGGCCTTATCACATTTAGAAATTAAGTATAGAAAGGCAGCTTACAAGAACTACAACTTCGAAGTTGTTCACCTTGTACACCCCAGGTGCAATAACCACAAGATACAGGATCCTTGTTGTTCATCTGCTGCCGTGGCGGCTGGTGCGTGTGGGACTCTCTGCTGGGTTGTGGGCTTCATTAGACTTGACTAGCCACTCGGCGAGTACACGGCTTGTTAGCCGATTATCTCGAGTACTCGCCTGATTATACCGGTTAGCTACTTGATTTTACCTACTCGTACTCGGTGAGAGGACCTAGTCCTAGTACTCGGGCAAGTAGACCTAGTTTTAGAACCATGATGTTGATGATATGATTATTATTGGAGATGATTCTCATTTCATCACCTTTGTCAATGAACGTCTTGGTGAGCAGAGTCTCATGTCCGATTTGGGTCTTCTTCACTAATTTCTTGGAATTGAGGTTATTTCTACGTTGAGGGCTTCTATCTGTCCGAAGAAAAGTATATTCAGGATCTTCTTGATTGTACTTCTCTTGCTGATCACCGCACAGTTAAGACTCCTATGGAGTTTAATGTTCATCTCAAGGTTATTAAGGCGGTAGGCGGTAGGCGACTCACCCCTCACACCTTTTAAGCGGTAGGCGAGTGAGGCGACGCCTTATACACATGGTAAGGCGAAGAAAATAAAGTTCAAGGAGTAAATGGGAAGAAATCCAAAGAGAGAGAGGACCTAAAAGGATCTAATTGCAATTTTATAGAACTTTAGAGAGTAAATTGCAAAATACCCATCCCTTAACCCTAGCATCCACAAGCACTGTAGCATCGCACTCGCCTACTGTCTCTCATCCTCTCATCTCTCGCCGCCTCTCTCTCTCTCAGCAGCCTCCACCTCGGTCCCCTCCCTTCTCCCGCCTTCCTCGGTGGCTCGCGCCTCGCCTCCTCCCTGGTGTCTCCGCCCCCGCCTCCTCCCTCGGTGGCTCGCGCCTCTTCTGGTCGACCGGCCGGCAGAGGCGGCGCCACCACGGAGACCGGCCGACGGAGCCGCAGGCGGTGGATGGATCTGGCGGCGGCGGCGGATCCTATGCTGCGACGGCGGGCGGCAGTGATCCAACGGCGGCGATTTCGGAGGCAATGATCTCGACGGCGGCGGCGGCTGCGCGGCGAGAGCAGGCATGGGCGACGCTTGCCTCCTGGAGCGCTTACCGCTTAGGCGACGCTTTGCGCCGCCTTAAGCGACGCTTTGATAAGCTCCGGTTCATCTGCCCACTCGCTACCGTCACCTTGTTGGGAGTCTTGTTTATTTTGGTGTCACTCGACCTGATGTTTTGTGTCCTTTGCATATTTTAAGTCAGTTTGTCTCTATTAGTCATCTTTTTCATGTTCTACGACATCTTCGTAGAACCATCACCCGTTGTCTCTTATTCCCTCGCTCCAGCTCTTTACAGCTCCAAGCATATTCTGATGCCACTTGGGCTAGTGATCACTTTGATCACCGGTCTCTCTCTGCCTATTGTGTTTTTCTTGATGGTTCTCTCATTGCTTAGAAGACTAAGAAGCAAACAGTAGTTTCTTGTTCGAGTGCTAAGGCTGAGTTGCAAGCTATGGTTTTGTTGACTACGGAGGTTACTTAGCTACGGTAATTACTTGAGAATTCTGGTGTTTCTATTTCTGCATCGACTCCTCTTTCGTCTGACAGTGCGTGTACTATTAGCATTACTAAAGATTCGGTGAAGCATGAGCTTACCAAGCATATTGGTGTTAATGCTTCCTATATGCAGACACAGGTGTAGGATCATGTTGTTGCTCTTCAGTATGTGCCTTCAGAGTTTTAGTTGTTAGATTTCTTAACGAAGGCATATACCAGAGCCAGCACAACTTCTACCTCTCCAAACCTCGTGTTGTTGATCCACCATGAGTTTGAGGGGGTATTTGATGTGTATTATTAGCTGTGTATTTTTTCTGCTGTATAAGATCTTTCCTGCATATATACATGTATGTATATTGACCCATTGACTTCATGATCAATACAAGCGCTACTCATAACAGTTGGTACATTTGCTATATATGATCAATGCTGAGGTTTGCCTGGTCCTATTTTTTGCAATATGTTATTGTTACACTGATAGCCTGAATGTACGATCTTTGTGCCTTTTTTGTCTGTTAATTTAACTAGTTGATCTGTTTGTTGTTTTAGAGGGACAAGTTATAAAGACGGATACTACAAATATTTTAATCAGACATCTCCAGCTGAAGAAAAAGGAGAGTGAGGCCAAAGACGTGGGTTCTAGGACTCCAGGGGAAAGCAGCAAGGGAAAAAGGTAAAGCTGCCAAATTCACCGTATGTAAATTTTCATTACTGGGCAGTCTGCGCTGTATGGCACGCTATTTGGGCATCTTTTTTGTTAGTAGTTCCTCAGCCCGCACGTAACAACGCCCTATTTGGGCATCTCATTTGTTAGTAGCACCTTGTTCTTTCATGGATAAATGGTTTCCCTGTACATATGAGATGGCTCAACCTTTGTGGTATTTCCTGTTGCATTTAGCTCCTCTCCTGGTCTCTATGGGTATTTTCATGTTCAACGCTATTTAATATCGTTAGTACTTGAAGACTTTTTTCTACTTGTGTATTCTTCCATGTTTGATGTTCTCAAGGCATGCTCTTGGTTTTTTTTTGAAACCAACTCAAGGCATGCTTCTTTTCTTTAAGATTCTGGTTGAGCCAGTGATCAATTCATAGGTTCAATTGAATTCCAAAAGTGGAGCATTGAGAAGAACTTTCGAGATTCATATTAAGCCTTTCTTTTTTGTTTCCTTTGGATGAAAGGCAAAAATTCTTATCTACTTAATTAGAACTTTTTTGGTGTCTTAAAAGATCCCTCTGATGATAAATGAGAGGAGCTCGATACAGGATACCTACCTAGCTTTGTCGTAATGCCACCTCCTCGTCCTACTTCCTAGGTGGATCTCTTTAGAGGATTTAGTATAAGCATCAATTCGATCATACTTCACTTCAAATCCACAGTAAAATATGGATTTTCAGTATTTCTTAATTTATATAATTCTTCAATTCCAGTTGTCATGTTTGTCAATAGCTTTCCATTGACAAAGAGCAGCAGTCATTATCGAATGCTAAAA
Organism: Bonia amplexicaulis; assembly: GCA_036346245.1. Taxonomy (NCBI): domain Eukaryota; kingdom Viridiplantae; phylum Streptophyta; class Magnoliopsida; order Poales; family Poaceae; genus Bonia; species Bonia amplexicaulis. The sequence goes on from CM070765.1 coordinate 9,783,658, forward strand.
ATTGACCTGGGTAGCGAGAACTTGCAGAGACCTTACTTCAATCATTGTGGGCTTAACAGGTTCAAGTCATGTATGAGGAATTTCACTTGTTTTTACACAAACGAAGCTAATAATGTGTCCACTCGTAGACTGAGCTGGCAATAAACTACAAATTTGATTACTTCACGATGCTTTGAAGTTCGTTCCACAATTGTAGTATGTGGATTTATGAAACACCATATTTTTGCGGGATGACATATGGTTGCTAACAACTGAGTTATATGAGTTATGCCTTAAAAAGCCAGCTAGGCTATGTGGAGACTTAGAATGCTGGGTTTAGTAGAACTGTAGAAGTCTAGCATTCATGTCAGCAGGCTTTTGAGTATCCAACACAGCCGCACACAGCCAATTTGTCTCTAGACTCTTATATTTTATTTCTAATAGCCTTTTTGTATACTTGAGTATTTTGTACCTTGGAGGAGGGAAAAACAACTGGACAGGTTTTTGTCCACGAATTATTATTGGGTAGCAATTGACGACTGATAGCAGTGATTGAATCCTTAGTTGGCACCTACTGTAAAGACCTATAAAATGACAAGTACGGTCTTAACTTGAGAGGTAATCTCCTACAACCAAGCATTAAGTTTATGGGAATAACTTGCAGAAACATGTGGATATTCTGTTACGAATCATGTGGTGCTGTTCATAGTTCGTCATGCTACAATTTAGTTTCCTTGAAACTTGTTTATGCTGATGCCTACTTATAGTTTGATCATTTAGTGATCAAGGAGTGATATGAGCTACTCAAGATATAACTACTTGTCAAGACCTTTGTAAAGCTTTTTTTCCCTTCATGGTGCTTATCAGTTGGATGGTTTGACTTTAGATAAATTCACTCTCAAGGTAAGTTGTGTTCTTTTTTGTTTGATTAGGTCTGCTGCCAGAAGTTTGGATGGCCAAAGTTCATCAAAAAGACCCAATTTGGGTAGTTCCTCTGGGACGTCTGCCTCTGGTAAGTGTCTTCACCTCTTGAGTCTTCTAATTTGAGCATTTGTGAATACATGCATGTGTCGATAGTGCATAAGGTGTGAATCTTGGGAAGAATGTTTTATTCATTAGCATTTTGTGTCCAGTTTTCAGCAAAAGCCAAGTCTTTCCAATTTGCAACAAGTGGTTAAACTTTGCTTGTTTCCATCCAATTTCTTATCACAAATTCCATTTCAATTTATGGCCCTGTTCGTATTGGCTTGTACTTAGAAAAGCCAAAAGCCAATACAAGCACCTGGCTTCTCGAAGCATCTTCTCTACTCCTCTCGCTATGGTCTCGCTCTGGGGATAAACCAAGAGGGTCACGGGTGCATCACCCACCCCACTTCTCTTGCTACCGTCATATGCACACATCTCTCCCTCACTTTTTGCATCGCTCGTTCTCTCGTTTTAAAAGTCACTTCTTTTAGCCACTATTATTCATTTTTAGCCACAAGCCGTCAGCAAAAGCAAATACGAACGTCCCTATAAAGCGAACCAGCCCATCCTAGGGCCTTGTTCTATGTTATCAAGTCCTAGTTCTAGGTTTAATGCATTACATATGTGGTATGTTAATTATGTATGCTTTAGCATTTTAAGACATGAAAGTCGTTACCTATTTCCAGGCAATTAAGTGTCTCTCTTATGTAGCTAGTTGTTTTGGTCGAACTTCCTGGGGTCTGGAGTTTGGTTCTTGCCACAATGCCACCTATCAGCCCCAGTTAATTGTAACCTGCTTTCTTCTTAATGGAATGACATGCAATTTTGTTGCGTGTTCTCAAAAAAAAAATGCAATCTTGTTCTTCTCTAAAACCCATTGCGAGTGTTGTTCGTTCAATCTAATGGAAACTTTAATCTTGCAGAAGAAGCAATATCTGGCTTTTCAGAGAACACACTGCAGTCCTTCACAGTTGAGAGGTTGCGTGCACTTCTGCGACAGAGAGGCCTTCCGACCAAAGGAAAAAAGGCAATATATACCATGCGTGGATCTTCTTAATTTAAAAGTTTACAGAATTTAAATTCTTAATCACTAGCGTATCCATTTGAATTCTGCTGCTTGACCTGTAGATTATATTCAAAAGAACTTCATTGAAGATCACAGAATATCCTCCACATTTCAACTTTTGAATAATTCTGAATACTCTCCACATGTTTGTGTTTTCTTAGGAAGCTTCTTAGTGATTTCAAAATTGTGAAGTAGTATTCAAATGTTCCCACAAACCTACCTGTTGTATGACATGCTAATATATTATGTTTCTCTAGAAGTTTCATAATGTTTTAGCAAAAATTGGCTTTACGAAGTAAAAGAAATTTGTCTGTGATGTAACTTAAATACTTTGTCTATTAGGATATGAACGAAATGAATCTGCCTAAAAAAACAGAGAATATGATCGAAATACAAAACCTTCCAAAAAAATCATCTCCTAAAGGTGCTAGTGATGCTGTTAGGTTTTTGTTTTTTGCATTCGATGCCATCACATTATGGTTTTTCTGGTAGTGGCATTAGGAAAGGAGGTATTATTGTAAATGAAGTGGGGGTAGTGTTTATTATTTTATTTGTATTTTATTAAAAAATCTAGGTTGTCCATTAGGAAAAAATTTATGCACATTTTATTCCTGTCTAGATTGCTCAATTTGGGATCATTATCTTGTCCAAAAATTATACTAATATTATGATGGCCTCCTTTCTCATGCAGGATGAACTGATCAGTCGCTTAAGAGAGGCGCAGGGTTGATATCAAGTTCATATTTCTCCTTTTTTGTTGTCGATCTATTGCCTGGCAACGTCAAGCTTTGCTGAGAGCAGAGTATCAGGCTGTACTCGTTGATTGGCTGTTAAGCTTTAGACTTCAGGAGATATAGTGATGTACTTGGATTGAGACTTGAGAGCTTATCTCTAATCAGAATTTGATGTTTTGTAGCGATTTTTCATTACTTAATGGTTTTCAAAAAATTTGGCTCCATCTTGAATTCCCTATTACTTGTCGTACGAAACAAATGAGAGCGTTCTTTTTTACTGCAGCTTATAGCTTTTGGACCTAGTGTGAACGTTTGTGTAAATAAATCAAAAATCAATAAACCGTTTTTAAAAGGTTATCTCGATAAGTCGTTTCGAAATGATAGTGAAGAAGCTGTCCGATTTGTTTGTTTGTCTGAGGAAAATTATAAGCTGAAAAGAACAAGACTAATAAAATCGACTAGAAATGAAGAGATTAGGATTTAGTATGGAAACTTCACATATGCATTTTTTTGCTGAGTTTTTTTACTCGTATTCCTTCAAAATATGACAAGAAATATCCAGAATGAGGTATTAGTCAAATGCGTATTTATTGAGTTCTTCAATTTGATTTGTTGCCTACTCCTGCATGGCCAATATATCGGTCTGCAAATTTGAGCCCGAAGCTTTTTGATGTACTTTCTAGGAAGTTGTATTTAAAATGGTCGGGAAAAGAATTGACAATTGACAGACATATATCGGTGATGTTTCAAACAACCATGATTTCTAGTTTTTAAAAACCAAAAAACGTCTAAACACGTTGATTTTTTAATATTTTTTATATTATCTGTGAAGATATAGCATATTTTTTATTTTTCTTGTTTTCTTTTTTAATTAAATATTTTAGAAAAAATATGGTTATTTTAGTCAAAAGTACAAAAGCTATAGTACTTTAAGGAGGTCGAGTTTGTCTGCACGGGCAGCAGAAAACGTACTGCTCTTCTAGGTACTTCAGCTTTAACTTGCCAATCGTGTACTGGCAAGTTGTTGTTGTACTGCTCTCTCGAATGAAAAGGTTACCTTATTCCTTCGTGCCTGGAATGTGGTACTTTCAGCCCTTCAGAATTCTCAGTTTCCAAACGGGCGATTGGTTAGACTGAGATAAATTAATTTATGATTAAAATTATATTATAGTTAATTAAAATTATACTGTAACTGACGGTAGTTTATTTGGCGTAATTAAATTTAAAAAAATAAAAATAAAAAACAGGTTAATCCATCATAAATAATGCAAACGAATACGGGAAAAAAGAACTAGCAAAAAAGCTCTAAAAAAGCCAAAAGGCTATAAAAAGATAAAATTTACGAATAGTGAAAAATAAGTCAGAAGCCAGAAACTCAAGTCGAAATGAGTGGAGGCAGAGCAGTATAGCTGCAATTTGTGATGTAATAGTTCTCTACAATGTAAACATGGCAAGCTCTGAAGGGATAAGTAGTAGACTACACTAGTTTAAATTAAAATTTTTACCATATAAATTAGGAAACCATATAGGTAAGATATGATAAATTGTTACCACTAGACGCACAGTAGAGCAAAAAAGAGTTGAAGCAACCCAGTTTAACGTAGTGCGCGTCAGTGTAATGCAAGTAGTCGATCGTCCAACATTCTTGAAGGTGATAGTCCTCTAAAGATAGTCGATCTCCATGAGCTGATCTTCCCTGCGGATTGTCCCAATCAGCGCCACAGTCACAGCAGCACATATACTGAAGTCCATATGTATAGGGATGGAACGCCGTGTGTTGGTGTGCTAACACTAGTGTGCATAACAGGGCCTTCGAAAGGAGGCGGCTAGGGTTTCGGCAGGTGGTGCGATGTCTCACAATTTTAAAAACCCTATACACCCTTTATAGAGAGCCCCTGTCCGGATTCTTATCAAATACGAGTCGAGATCATATTCCACTCGAAAAGCCTCTAGCCAGAATCCTATCCAATATAAGTAGATATCGTATTCGACTCAGAGTCTATCTTCCAGACCTTTACTGTTCCAACCTGTTAGGTGTATGACTCTGTAGATTCATACTTTGTTGTAATCCGGAAACACCTTTTCAATCATTGGTTGATAGCAGTCCCTAGCAGAACATACCAACCCTAAATATACACAAAGATTAAACCAGACGAACCTTATATAATATGATCTGCAACTAGGTCTTATTCATTCATGATCAGTTTGTAACTCCTTTCGACCAGTTTGTATCTGGTTATGACCAGTCTGTATCTCTATACGACCAGTTCACAGACCAGTTTGTGATATGTCCGACCAGCTCACGATCAATCAGTATATCCATACGACCAATTCATATCTAGTCAGACTAAACAACTTGTTTGCGTATTCTTCGTTTGCCTTATGATACCGGATCCAATTTCAAGTGAGAAATATATATCCATAGATTGTTCAATACTTTCTCGATCTACTGATGGATAACTTTATGTGGTCGACTCTTCGACCACTTGTAGCATGCCTTGTACTTCCTTTATCCAACCGTATTGTGGGGTCCAGAGATATCTCTCCTATTATGTATGAGGGGCAAATCCCATATCCAACTGATCATATCCCTCCGCATTTCATAGCATACCCGAAAGTTACCTTTATAACTCCCCAATTACAGATTAGAGTTTGGCAACCCCTAAGTACGCTATTACACATTATTGCTTGAGACCAATAGATGGTATATAAAAATATAACAACCTCAACAGTGTCTCAAGGTGTGTCAATCTAATACTATTTTCTCTAACATGTATTCACATTATTGATTTGATATCCCCATATCTATCATCTATGAAACATGATTATAAATCAATACATATGCTAATCTATAAATTATTATTGTCACATATATGATATAAGATTAGAGATAATTTATAATAACATCAAATTATGAATAAAGAGTTCCACAAATAAATCATATACTTATTGATCAATACGAAAGATATTTATTCATGGGCAATATAGTGCATTATTTGAAAGATCGTAAACATAGAAGTGATACAATGAGTTCCATGAACAAGTCACATGCTTGTTGATCAATATGAAAATATTTATTTGATGGATAATATAATATATTATTCAAAAGATCATAAATACAGAAATGATACATCATCTTCATGATTACCTCAAGGACATATTACTAGCAAGCCCTACCTTTATAACCATGTCTTTATCGCACCGGATGCACACCTAAGTTCATCGTCCATGTACTCGTTAGCCAAATTTGATCTTTTTTATTTTTTGGGGGAGCGTATGGCAGCCTATGTCTTGTTTTCAATAAAGCAAGAAATTCTCTTACAATGGTAAGCTTTACATATATAAAAATGCCAAGGAAATAGCAGAGGGAGGAAAATTTTACATGGGATATCGTTCGATTATTCCTTGTGCTGCAAATTGAGAACTGTTCATCCTTCTTGCCCCGTAGCAACAATATTTTTTAATTTTAGCCCCTAAACAGATGTTTTTGTGCAAATGGCCCCTCCCTGAGTTCGAAAGGCGTGGCACGTGACACATGTCACCTGCTACACCCCCTTGCTCAGTAGGCCAGGTGACGCATGCCAGCGCGCTAGCGCGTGGGAGGATGATCGGCAGGCACAAGAGCGGGTGCACCCGGCTAGCTACCGAGCCTCCCCTGCTCGACAGGCTGCTACCGAGCACTGCTAGTTTGACAGCTGGCCAGGAAACACAGGCGGGCAGGCAGGCTCGCATGGGCGTGTGTGAGCAATGCAGGTGTAGCGGGGATAGGGGAATGCCGTGGATAATTACACGACGCAATGTAAACACAGCGCGACATGGCAACACGACGTTAGATTCTTATTTTATTCATGCGTTAATTGCATTGCATTCTCATGCTCATATAAAACGTGAACCGCAGTCGATTTGCTATCAAGCGAGAGTGTGTGTGGGAGGTAAAGAAAAGAGAAGAGAGATTTTCTGCCGAGTAATATATCATTAGTGTTTCGTTAGCGTAACTATGGTTTGTAATGTGGAATGCGCTAGGTAGGTATGTGTAGTTGACATATGTGTTTCTTTAAGTAGCTATGTTTACTTATTCTAAATAAAAATAGCTAAATAATTTATATATGTCCACATGCATATATATTTATTGGTCTTGTGTGATTACAGAAAGCTATAGAAAATGATGTGTTTGTACGCACTGTGCATGTCTAATTAGTGTTGTAATTACAGCTAATCACATTTACTTAGTGCTAATCACATTTAATTAGCTCTAATTGTAATTAATTAGTACTATTGTAATAAATTAGTATTAGTGTGCACTTAATCATAGCAACAAGCCAGCACAAGAAGAAAAATGTAATTTAGGAAATATGTACGAACATATGCGACGTGGTTATTCTCAATTGTGGTGAGTTGTATTTAGCACTATTTGATACCAATGTATTATTTTATGGACCATAGGGAATGGTTGTTGGTGGCAGGCACAGGGGTGGCATGTTCCTGGACCCATCCTAGGATAGCCAACATCGTTGTTGGGCGTGGTCAAGCGGTAAATGACCGGCCCCCTTTGTTCTCCGGGGGACCTTGGTAGGACTGGCCTCTCAACGATCGGTATGTTCTAGTTATGCAATGGGCCAGGTTAGCACCCATGACGAGGATGATGGACATTGGGCAATTATTCACACTGTGCTCATCATTTTTGTTGGCACTCGTTGTCCGGTGTAGGCCGGAGAGCCACACATTCACTTCCTGTAGTGGGAGATGACCATTACCATGCAGGATGTTGCGTACCTCACTGGTCTGCCAATACAAAATTGTCCCATTATTCCACCCGCTAGATCACCCAACTGGAAGTCACATATGCTGCACTGCTTTGGTCATCCATTCTAGATAAGTTATCTGGAGTGCCACATGGGTGGCTATGGCGGTATAGGCAATGCCCAGCAAACGCTCTTGCACATGTCGTGAGGTCCCACCTAATGGCCTACTTTCTCTTTATGTTTGGGTGGATCATATTTTCTACGACTCAGGGAGACTAGGTGTACTGCACCGTGTTCGAGAGTAGAGCTGCACTGCACCGCGGACGGTAGAGCACGATCGAACGACTGTTGGGGTCCATTTGTAACATGTATGAGGACGCCAAATACGCACCGGGGGCCATTAGGTGCAGCCGTGCAAGTGAAGTTTTTATCCCGGGGGTAACGAACCGCTATATCATCCATTGGTAGCTTCATTCATACATCCTAGTTCGTCAACGCACCCCGTAGCCTCGGCTATTCGCAGCTTGTGTAGCGCACTGCTCAGGTTTGATCATTTCATATTTTTACTACAATTAGCAAGATATCTTTTTTTGTTGCTTTTATACATGTCATCTTCATGCAGGACATTCATGCCAACACTACTCTACTCTCGTCTTCGTCGTGGAGGCAACTCGACCCTAGACCATCCTCATCGGGGGGATGGGGACAAGAGAAGCACTCTATTTCCATCCTCATCATGGAGATAGCCTAACACACAGGACACCACAAGTACCGACATCGACTCCCTTGTCCGAGACTGCGAGGTGCAGTACGATATGTATACACCCGCGGACCACCCACATCTCTAGCAATGTGTCAAGTTGTACGATTGGACATTCGACAGCTACATGGCCCACTAGTACGATGTGAACTACATGGCATCAGTCTTCGTTGTAGCTCACTACCATGGACTAGAGTATCCGGGAGGTTCATTGTCTGGGCAACACGCGACACCGGTGCTTATAATTATGGGTTTCATTTCAGTTCTACCGTATGTCAGCCTAACAAAACGTGTTTCTGTCCATAGGATGCTAGCAATTATGTTGAGAACTGGGTGTAGTAGATGTTCAGCGTGCAAGAGATTAGGTCTAGTCAATTGTCCGGTGCACCTGCTTCTACTCGACCACCATCGAAATACGACTTGTGCAATGTACAATGCTCTCTTGACAGGCTAACCTTCCCTCAGGACCAGCTTTGCCACTAGAGAAAGTGGACAGCAGGCAACCCATGACCCGCTACTGTGTTCGGAGCTAGCTCTTCAGTCCTAGTGGGTCGAACTTAATTACGTACTCGTTAATGCTTTGTACACGTTGTAGCAGTCCTAAATGAAATTTGTTAGTATAAAAAAGCACATGTTTTCGTAGCTATCTTAAATCAAATCATGTTTTTACTGGCTTCCATGGGAATTCACCTAGTTTCAAAAATAGGTACATTTTTCTGGCCTCCCCGCCCCCTACCCACACGCTGCCTAGCCTCCTACTGAGCTAACCGAGCTTAGTAGCAGCCTGTCAAGTAGGGGCGGCTCGGTAGGCTGCTGCCGAGCACTCCTAGCTTGGTAGCCAGCCATGCCCACCTGCTGTCATGCCTGCCAGTTGTCGTCCTATGCACCAGTGCCCTATCGTGTGTCACCTAGCCTACTGAGCAAGGAGAGCTCAATAGGTGACACGTGTTGTCTGCCTGCCACGCCTTCTGAGCTCTGGGAGGGGGCATTTTTGCAAAAATGGGTGCTCAGGAGCAAAAATTGAAAATACATTTTGTTACTATAGAGCCAAAAGGGTGAACAGTTCACAAATTTAAGGTAGAAAAGATGGAAATGAGTTTTCATCTATACTATCGTTGTGTCATACTAATGACAAACTATAAGACCCATGTAATTTTCATTGTGTTGTGGTGACGAGTAATGGACATCTCGGTTTGAGTGAAAATGGGATTTGAAATTGATTTGATGTTTGGTAATAGTTGATGAGGACATCCTTTCTATAAATATAACTATGCCAACTCCACAGCAAACTCAACAAGCTGAAACTATGATACAAGGACCAATGACTCGAGTGCGAGCACGTCAACTTAACCATCAGGTGAATGCGTTTCTAAGTTTGCATACAAATATTTCAAAGAATGTCATACTACTTAATGTTTGTGATGATTTAATTGTCCTTAGGAACCATGGGGAAGAACCACGTGAGTTCAAGTGTAGAAGTGGAACCGTCAAGCGCAATTCAAGTCCTATTCGCGAGTTCGATTCAGATTCGGCCTTCGTAACAGCGTCTACTTCAAACGGCCATAACTTTTAATCCAGAAGGCTTCTTGGGGCCCATGAGTACTCGTTGGAAAGCTATTAAAGTCTAATTTCAGATGGATCTGGTCTCACCTCCAAACTCCATCCGAGCATATCATAAACTGCAAAATAATTCACGTCACTTTTCTAGTCCGAGTCAAAGTGGGCCGAGGGCCTTGTAACTTAGGCTATTTGGGCCGGTACTGTTCACATGAACAGTACCACGGCCACGTGAACAGTAATCATGAATAGTACCACATCCCTTTCATTAGATAAGTGCGGCTTCCCCCTTCCCTATTTAAGGAGGTCGCACCCCTTTAGTTTTCCTCGGGTTTTTCTTAAGAGGTTATTCTGCTTAGCAGTTTCACCGCATGTTCGGTTGAGAAATCCCAACTTGTGAACTTAAAATTTATTCGCAATACAATTTTAGATTGCATCTTAAACTCTCTTGCTTGTGTTCTCGATTCGCTTGCAGGAGATAGCCTTCTTGGCAAGGTCAACCGTGTTCGCACGGTTGATAACCAACGAGCAAAGGTCAGTAGTGATTGCGAGGGGTTTGATCTGTTTTGGTCGGAGCCTTTGGATCATCAACATCGAGATCTCCACAATCGATTTATCAGTACCTTTCGAAAGATCGGGCCATCGTCACATCACTAGTGTTACTTTTGGGCCTAAGATGATTATCTTTGTGGAGGACAAACTTTCAAGCAAGTGTTCTCTTGAGACCTAGGAAGACTATCTATGTAGGGGACTAATTTTAAGTGAGTGGTGCTCTTGGGTCTTAGGAGAACTATCCATGTGAGGAGGACTGATTTTGGGAGACGAATTCTCAAGTAGTCATACCAATCATATAGAGGTGGACCTAATTTTTTTAAAACAATAATCCATTTTTTATTAATACTACACAAATATACCATCACTTAAAAAATTATAAAAATAACCCTCTATCACCATTTGAAATGGTGACAAAACTTTGTCACCATTTGAATTGGCAACATCTTACGCGGAGTCCTACATGGCAGTGTGCAACACTTTGTCGCTAGTCCAAGTGGCGACAGAGTCGTTTCTTTAAATATTATTTTTTTGTAGAAATAAAAAAGCATATGGTTTTCCCAAAAATCTTGCATTTTTGTGTACTAAGTAGTTTTGAAATAATAGTTAACTATAAACATTCGAATTGTCGTGTGCCTCACGTTGCATTCATGATTTTGGTTCAAGTAATTACATATTTCGAGCCCGACATAACATTTAGTATTGAAGGTGTGAATTACATGGTACATAGGGTTCGGTTAAGTGCACATATGTTGCCTTGCTACTCATTCGATAGAAATGGCAATATGCATGAACCATCAACCTTAGCTACAGCTAAGATACTTGTACGACTTTCGAAATTGAAAACACTAGGGATGAAAAAGAAGTCAGGCTTGCGGTCATATGTCCTATGCATTTGGGTCCATCGGTGCCTTTCCCTTGTCTCCCTGTGGGCTTTGGCCTTCGCGATGGCCACCTAGTACTTGCCTTCCAAGATATGTATAGGCTTGTCTCAGTCCAAAATAACCTCTCATCCAATAGGGGCATCAGGGACCATCAACACTTTCCCTTGTTTTCCACCTGTTATCCTTTCCATTGTCCTCCGATGTGTAAGGTTTCCAATGAGTGAAGTTCTCGGGAACCACTGGGTAGTTGAGCATGTATTTTTGCTCGATAAATGCCAAGTCATACCTCTCCGGGCCGTCGATCCATTAGAAGAAGTAGCAAAGCTCCATCGCCTACCATCATGCAGGGAGAAAGTCAGCGATATGTGAAATGAAACATGCAATGTGATTTATCAATATGTCACTTTCACAAGGGTTTCCACAAATGGGTGTAGATAGAGTTGATTTGCGTGATTTCCTATTTGTCATGGCAAGTTTGTCAAGACCAAGGGAGCACACATGGGGCACAATGATGTGGTGGCTGTATCACATGTTTTCATTGGACAATGCATTGCATGACCTGAAGTTGTATGGTGTTGCCACTCGGGCATGAGAGCGCACATACTAGGAGTTAGTGGAAATGAAGTGTCCGAAGTTATGGAGGTCATACTTGAGGTTGGCCATGGAGAGTGGATGGGAGTTAGTCCTACTTGCTTAGGCATATGAGAAAGTTTTTCCAGCATATGTGATGCATAAAGATGTAGTAGGTGGTGATGCCGAAGTTGGGTAGTCCAGCCACAATCGCAGCTCCCCTATGAACCAGCATGGGACAGTTGGCACCGATAGTGATGAAGCAGAGCCTATAGACATTGACATGGCCCAAGCTCAGGAAGTTATTAGCATTGCAGATGAACGTGAGTAGATCGAAGCTTAGTGGAATGGATGTAGCTCGAAAACCATGCTTATGATGCATTGTCAGACAAGGAAGGTTTTGACGATAAGCAAGGTGGAAATGATCAAGTCGTTCGTCGAAGTGGAACATGTACCAGTTCGACAACCTTGTTGTGAATAAATGTGCCTGTGCATCATGGGAGTACCAGCAGAATGAGAATGATGTTAGTTAAGGAGCAATGTACAGAAGTAAGGAGGAACTGCAGAAAGTGGTGAAACTATGGGCATTATCATAGCAGAGGACTTTCATGGTAGTGAATTCCACCCCACATTGCTACGACATCAAGTGTGAGATAGCGGAATGCCCTTGGTGAGTGCATGCCTACCAACCTATGTGAGACACCAATTGGAAATGCTCCATAGTATTTATGCACACATGCCTTGTGATAGATTCCATGGAAACCCATAGAAACTTGTCATTAGGATTCGTTGCAAATGTCATGTATGATGAGATTGTGGGTAATTTGGATTTTGAGCCATGTTCCATAATTCTAGTCATAGAATGGAGATTCCAGTACACAATCAGCTATGTGAAGGCTTGGAGAACAAACAAAAGGCACTAGAAGTAAGGTTCGGTATATTCAAAAACTCTTATCACAACTTGCTAGGTGAGCTCTATGTCATACAATAAAGGAATCCTGGTACCCATATCAATATTGTGGAGGTCACCTCAAAGAGGTTTGAAGGGAAGATGGTACTTAAATGAGCATTCTTCGCATTCAATGCGTGCATAAAAGCATTCCAACAATGTTGTCTATTGCTATGTGTGGATGACATATTCTTGACCAAGAGGTACAAGGGTCAGATACTAATTGCAATTGCAATCGATGCTAACAACCATGTTCTTCCTATTGCACTTGCATTCATGGACAGCAAGAATACAGAAAGTTGGTTGTGGTTCATGAGGGATGTAAAGTTTGTTATCGTGGGTGATCATCCAAAGGTTTGCATCATACACAATCGTCATGCTAGCTTATTGAAGGCAATTATGCAGCTTCATCAAGGGTAAGACAAGCCCCATCTGTGGGTTGATCTATAGAGCAGGTGGTGCATAAGGCACATGAGTGTCAATTTCTTCATGTAGTTTAGGAATAAAGATCCGATGAACCTTTTTAAAAGGCTTTGCAACCAAAAGCAACAAAGAAAGTTCAATGTGCTATGGGAAAAATTGGATGACTTGACTATGAAGCACACGAGAGAGGCTGTGAAGAAGCCCGCTATAAGCGAGGGGGAGCTTCCTGTTGCATTGGGGAAGATCCCCACCAATCATCATGGATTGGTGAGGCAGATTGGAAGCATAACCAAATACTTCTCTGACTGGATTGAGCATGAGCCTAGGGAGCAGTGATCATTGCTTTACGATGAAGATGGTGCTAGGATTGGAATCATGACAACAAACTTAGTTGAGGTGTGCAACTGAGTCATGAGGGGCTTGAGGTGCCTTCCTTTGGTAGCTATTGTGGAGAGAGTGCTATGAGGTACTACCAAGTACTTCATTGATCGGAGTGCCCTAGTGTCGCTCTCCATGGGTAATCCATAGCTGAAGTATTAGACTATGATCATGAAATACATGGAAGAGAATTGTAAGAAGGGGGAGTTGCACATGGCATTCAAAATGAGCACCAGGAAGCTTCGCTTCAAGGTACTGTGTAGGGACAAAGGTCATTGTGGGACAAGCTGTGAGAAGATCACTCACGAGT